>JAMPIV010005012.1:362500-440429 GCA_024509875.1 Oreohelix idahoensis | reverse complement strand
TTTTATGACCTTAGAGAACAGTACTTCTCAAAGTATAAAACACAATTTCTACATTAGTTTATACATAAATTTCATCTAAGATATCTTAACATCATGATCATCAAAGACGAAAAAAACATTGAAAGATCAGCGGTGAATAAATATCAATGAACCGCTAAGTAGTGTTACAATCAATATATGATATATTACATATGTGTACACATTTCAACATAGGAACAACTGTATCAAAGTTGTATAACAGTTATGAATCATGTGGGCATCTAGACAAAATATCTGCCATCACATTTCTGACCCACGGATAGCTCGCACCGAAAAATGAAATGGCTGCAGAGCAATCGCGTATCGCGTTGATCTCGCGCTCTTCAGATTTTTACTCTGAATAGCCGTAAGAGCTTTCTGGTCAGTTTCCACAATGAAATGCGCGCCAAGAAGAAATCTTTGCAGTTTAAGGATTGACCAAACCATAGCCAATAATTCACGGTCTAGGACCGAGTAATTCTTCTCTGCGGCATTTAATTTCCGAGAAATATACATCACAGGATGCAGAGTTCCAGAGTACTCTTGCATTAGTGCTGCTCCAATCCCGGTGGATGAAGCGTCACTACGAAGAATAAATGTCTTATCCTTAGAAGGCAATACTAGGATAGGTGAAGTAGAAAACATAGTTTTAACCTTATCCAAAGAGGATTGACATTCTTGAGTCCAATGGACTACATTAGGAGACCCTTTCTTTAGCAAGGAAGAAAGAGGTGACATAATGGAGGACAGATTCGGAATGAATCGTCCATAAAATTGTATTAGACCTAAGAGACTTCGCACTTGCTTTTTAGTCTTAGGAATAGAAATGTTAAGTATCTTACTTGTATTATGGTCTTCTGTTTTTAGGAACCCATGACCAACACGGTGTCCTAAGAAAGATATTTCGCTAAAACCAATACATGCTTTCGATGGTTTCGCTGTCAGTTATGCTCGCGTAAGATAGACAATAGTTCATTTATCCCATTATAGTGATCGTTCCAAGTATCACTGAAAAGACAGATGTCATCAAGATACGCAATGACATCTGAGCGATGAGATAGGATTCGACGCATCATGCGTACGAATGTTGCAGGGGCGTTCATAAGACCGAAAGGCATGAAATTCCATTGGAATAGACCCCTAGGCGTCGAAAAAGCAGTAAACTGTTTGGCGTGTTCGGATAATGGAACTTGCCAATATCCCTTAGACAAATCGAGTTTAGTAAAGAAATGAGAATTCGATAGTCTCGTAAGTAGCTCTTCTAGTAAAGGCATAGGTTCAGCATCAAATTTCGTCACTTGGTTCAATTTGCGATAATCCACGCAAAGACGTATGTTATTGTCTTTTTTTCGTACAATAACCATCGGCGAAGAATATGCTGATGTGGATGGTTCAATAATTTTTAACTCTATCATCTCATCCAACTCTTTCTCTACCTGTGCTTGAAAATGTATCGGGATAGGATACGGTCTGACTCTTATAGGACTATGGTCAGTAAGAATAATGTCATGTTGAATGACATCAGTTTGACCAGGAATGTCAGTAAGGACATCCTGGAATTGTTCTAACATAGTAGAAACTTGTTTCTGCTCTCCTGGAGATAATTCGGGAGAAATTGCAACATCTTTCCATGATTCATTAGAGTGAAGAGGAATCATTGGAAAAGGTAGATTTACATCCGAGAAACTCGTTTCCTCATCCTGTATTACTGACAGAGATGAGTACTGTCCATGTTGGACTGGAAAATCGTCCGTTGCCTGAAAAACAGGTTGTAAATAATCCGGACGTTCATGGAATTCCGTGAGCATGTTGATGTGGAAGGTTTTACGCTTCCCGTCAATATTGACGATATAGTCAACATCGGAAACTTTTGATATTATATCGTACGGACCTTTCCAAGAAATAAGAAGTCTATTTTCCCTACAAGGTAGCAAGACAAATGCTTTGTCACCTGGACAAAGTTGTCGCAAGCATCTCTTTTTATTGGCAAATTCCCTTGCCTTCTGTTTCGCAAATTCAGAAGAAGCAGTTGCCAATTTGCATGCTTCAATAATCTTGTGTCTAAGTGCGATGACATATTCATAAGAGGATTTTGTGTCATCGACAATATTATCAGCAGTTATAAGATCATGAAGTAAGGACATAGGACCTCGCGGTTTCGCGCCAAAGACAAGTTCAAAGGGAGAAAATCCTGTATGTTCGTTGGCGACCTCTCTATATGCAAAGAGAGCCGCGGGTAAAACCCTATCCCAATCCTGAGGATGATCTTCTGTTATCTTACCTAGTAGGTTTTTCAGAGTTCTATTCAGACGTTCCACCATCCCATTGGACATAGGATGATAAATACTACTCAGCGATCTCTCTATCTTAAGAGTCGACATTACTTGAGACATGGTTTCCGATATGAGTTGGGTACCATGGTCGGATAATATTTCTGCTGGAAATCCCAGACGAGAAAATATTAACCAAAGAGCATCTGCGACATCAGCAGTAGTTATGCTCTTTAGAGGGACAGCCTCCGGCCAACGTGTGCACATATCAACACACGTCAAAATAAATTGGTGTCCTCTAGCAGACTTTATCTTAAATGGACCAATGATGCCTATCGCCATTTTTTGAAATGGTCGAATGGGAATGTCTGCAGCCTGAATAGGTGCATCATGGCGTGGACCTCTGGATTTAATCTCTTGACATACTTTACAAGATCGACAATAAATTCGTATGTCCTTATTCACAGCAGGCCAAAAGAAAGATTCAAGAACTCTAGTTTTAGTACGGGAAAAACCCATATGTCCAGCACACTGCGAATCATGAGCGTGCTGTAAGATTTTAACTCTCATATTTTTAGGCACAAGGATTTGAGAATGAATGGACTTAGCGGAGTCTTGTACCATACGTACAAGTACGCCATTCTTCATCGTAATCCAAGATTTACGATTTGTATCCTTATTCGGATCACCTTTTGTTGCCAGAGTAAAGAATTTCTTTAGAGTAGGATCATCTTCCTGCTGTTTTATAAAGGAATCATGGGAAATCTCCAAGGGATCATCTTGGATCTGCGCATCATTATCTTCAGAATGTGAAGATTGCGGCATATTAAGAGCTTGAGCCCTAGTGATTACTGCATTAGCAGATTGCATATTAACATTTTCCCAATTAGAAATTTGCTGTGGAGTGCATTCTTTCACTCCATGAATGCGACCGATGATAAGATCAGCGATCGGATTCGGCAAGAGACATGCTTGCACCTCTCCTGTAAAGAAAGGCGTAGCAATATTGATAATGGCAGTGGAGTACTTCTCCAATGTGCCACCAAATGTTACACATTTGACTACATTGCCTGTAGCTCGAGAAGGATTTACGAGTGATTGCCTCACTCCGATGGTAGTGCACCCCGAATCGAAAAGAATTGATACCGGAGTATCCATCTATTAGGCCTCTATTGAAGACAAGAGCACCCCTTCCATTATGCGCGATTGACGCAGGGAGAGCGGGAAGCGGGTGACCGCAGCTTAAAGTAGAAACTGTGGTTGGATCGAATAATGTTTTGCATTGCGAACACTGAGATGCTCTAG
The DNA here is from genome assembly GCA_024509875.1 of Oreohelix idahoensis. Classification (NCBI taxonomy): domain Eukaryota; kingdom Metazoa; phylum Mollusca; class Gastropoda; order Stylommatophora; family Oreohelicidae; genus Oreohelix; species Oreohelix idahoensis. Next base: position 436,836 of record JAMPIV010005012.1, on the reverse strand, counting down.
CAAAATCGAAAGCGGAATTTGCTACACTATTGGAGTCTTTTTTATCATTATTCTGATTACCGGCGTCGTGGAACTCCTGTTGTGCAGAGTTAGCCTGGTAATAAGATTTACCATGTCTTTTGTGTTGTGATCTACCTCGGTTATAATTGTCTCTATAATTATTATTTCCTCTGTTATAACCCCTATTTGGGTTTGAATCATAATATTCATGATCATAATCATCACGCTCATTATACTGAGTATCCCTGTAATATTGGTTTTTTTGTCTCCATGAAGCACTTGGGTAGTTCCTATAGCTACTCCCTTTTCGAGAATTTCTAAAATTATGGGTACCCCTCGCGTGTCGAGGACTATCAGCCCGATTCCGGTTCTTCGAAGAAGAACTCTGATTTGAGTGGTTATCTTGGTTTTGATACTTATTCCAATTAACCTTTTTATCAAATTTATTTTGAGCTCCTTGGAATTTGTGTGAGTAATTATGATTATATTCTGTTGCTGAAGCAACTGGCATACTCTCTTTAATGTTAGTGTTACTAAGAATTATGTCAGGGTGTGCCGTGGCATACTGGTCACAATATTCTTCCATTTGCTTTAATGTACTAGGTTTACGCTCATGTAAGAACTCTAGGAATGCTTTATTTACCGAAGACATGACCTTGTCTCTTAGCAATAAATCCGTAAGACCATCAAATGTTTTCTCTATTTTGGATAATTCAATCCATCGTGAAAGTGTAATTCGTGCTTTTGAGATGAATTCTGAGAATTCTACACCTACCTCAGGTCTCATTGTTTTAAACAAAAGACGATAACCTTCCTCAGGCAGCTGATATTTCTTTATCAGAGCTGCCCTAATAGCATCATAATTATCCTTGTCGGCCTCTTCAACGAAATATAACTTACTCAGAGACTCCCCTTTTAGATTTTCAGACAACTGATTCACATACTGTGATTTGTCAACATTATGAGCTCGACAAGCACGTTCAAATCTATCAAGCCAGAATGCAATATCATCACTGGCAGAGTTGAACGCTGGTACCTTGACCTTGTACACAAAGGGTTTACCATTACCACTAGATGCCTGATTAACATTACTCATACTTGTCAATTTTAATTTCTCTAACTCAAATTCATGTTCTCTTATTGCTTTTCTCTCTTCAGCTTCTCTATCTAATCTTTTCTGTTCTGCAGCCGCTTCTAATTTTTTCTGTTCTGCAGCAGCTTCTAATTTCTTCTGTTCTGCAGCAAATCTCCTTTCCTCCACTTGCATCTGCAATTTCTTTAGTTCAGCAGCAGTATCAGCTTCTTTTTCTAATCTTTTTTCTTCAGCCAGAGCTTTTCTCTCTTCAGCAGCAGCAGCAGCAGCAGCTTTTCTCTCTTCAGCAGCAGCAGCAGCTTTTCTCTCTTCAGCAGCAGCTTCTAATTTTTTTTTCTTCTATTTGAAGTTTTCTCTCCTCAGCCGCAGCTTTTCTTTCTTCAGCTTGCATCTGCAATCTGAAATTCTCAGCATCTATCTTCTTGTGTTCAACTTCTGCTTTCAGTACTTCTGACTTTAATGCAATAGCAAATTGAGCAGTTGCCCATTCTTCTAACTCTTTTCCAGTCTTATCAAGAGATTTTCCTTGTGCAATAAAGTAATCTAATGTAGACATCTTGTCTTCTTAAATCAGAAACCTGAAAAAGTAAATAAATTACCTTATTTCACTTTAATGGGAGACAAGTCTATACCATAGACTTAGTCTTAGTGAAAAACTTGTATGGTTATTTTGTTTATAATATAACCAATGATAACTTGAGTACCTGTGGAAAACAATAACTGTATATCTCAAATACTGTGGGAGACAAGCCTTACAAAGGTCTTGTATACCTTAATGTAATCAATGATCACTTGAGTACCTGTGGAAAATAATATTTCCTATACCAATCACTTTGGGAGACAAGCCTTACAAAGGTCTTGTACACTTTGTTTTATAACAATAATAATCATAAAGTACTGATCTGTACTATAATATAAGTGTATTCAACTATACCTCCTATGTCATATGTCAACTAAAGACATTACAAAGGACAAACAAGAAAAGACAATCTGAAAACATTTGCAGAGATCAAATTAAATTAAATAGGAGAAATGAAAAAAAATGATCACAGAATCTGTGATGATAACTGCAATAAGATAACAAGACAAATAACGCCACAGTGTATAAACATAAGGGTGTAAAGAACTGAAATGAAAGGAAAGATGAGACCTACAATTATACAAACAAATCAAACAAAAATAAAGGACAGAAAAATATTACAAATACAAATATGAACACAGTCGTCACAGCTAACCAAATATTTGCAAACTATGTTGCATGCAAATTTCAATTAAGAAATTGCTCCCTATAGAACGCCAGAACAAGACCAATATCACTTGGTATTTCCTGTTCTAGTCACCTCCCATCCAGGCCCGCAAACACATAACAATCACACATATAAACAAATAATATATAAACATAAATACATATAAATCATAAATGTGTACATTATATAATGAAATGTGTTGCAGTTGTAATGTATTGTACTGTATGCTCAGTTTTAACAAATTAGACTACCACTTTATTGAGTAATAGATTTGCTTTCTAACTGTTACACTGTTCAATTTTTTTGAGCACATTAGAAGATCCAACGATGAAATTTGCACTTTATGTTCAACATTGCTCTTCTATTTCAGCAGGCTAAACAATCACTAGTTTAGAACACTGACTGTACTGTGCCAAATGTCAACAAGTGCTGACCCAGATATTGCTACACTTGTCAGAACAGGTCAAGCTGACATTGATAGTATAGCTGTCCTACTGGTGTTGATGTGGTCAAACAAATGTTCTTGAAACTGTAAAATGTGATTCTCAACACAACAAGACTGCGTAGGCTGGACCCAGGAATCTGGCCCACCACTGTAAAGTGTCACTGTGTCCATACTGTAAAGTGTGTGGTGTATGGTGTGTTCTCTTTCTTCGGTAAAGCTCCACTATCAATCACTGTAACATGTTGTTGGTGGTGCCACTACTGTATATGTCCATTGAAGTGTACCGAGTGGTTGAGATCAGGCATGCTCCAGTCTACCCAGCTGTAAGTGGGTAACTCACCCTAGTCCTGAGTTAGGGAAGGCAAAGGCAACTGTAAGCAGTAGTTTCCCTCTAAGGCTCCAGGGGGAGCAGGCCCTAAACTTGGTCAATTCAACCGACGCAGGATGGTGTATACATGGAGTAGAAGTGTAGAGTGTGTTTAACGCGAATGGTGGACTGTTCGTGTTCTGACCAATCTAAGCACTCATTCACTTGTGTCTACAAGGCACCAATGCAGACTGCTGGAATCTTTGTTTACACAGTTTATTTAGACGCACACACTGGGACATAACGAGTAAATCATGGGTATAGGTTGACACATCAATTTGCAGGCATACATAGTAGATCCCAAGTCATGACACATTCATAAATAATGGGTAGTACATCAATAGCTTCCAATGTCATGATACATTATGGCCGCATCCCCTATCTGACTAAACGCGTCAGTGAAGGCGGATCGGTAAGTAACTAAAGTTGCTTTATGTTCATAGTTTATATCATATTATGAAACCACGATAAGGGGTTTCTATCAAAATTGAGATCTCCTTGCCACTGTCCGAATAATAAGATACATGCCCGTTCTTTGGACAGTGATTCAAAATATGATGACAGGAATGTAACATGGCCGCCTTCCTGAGTTGTCGCTCACTCACTCACAGGAGGGTATATATAAGCCAAAGTTAATTTGAAATGCATATGAATAATTTCCTAAAGTTTCTCCATACAGTTCTACAGTAATCCAGTTACTTCACGTAGACATAACTGCTGTATGGAAGCCCGTCATCTTCGTCGATACAAACATGACCCTAGCGTTGCGAAGCATAATATTCCAGCTAGGTCTAACCGACATGAGATCATCAAAAATAGGGTCTGGCATTACCTGGAGTCCGAATCATACATGATACCGTACATTAGGAGAGTCTCTAACACAAACTCTAGTAGAGACACAATCTCCTACAGAAGAAAAATCACTTCATAAATCATTTTTACTTAAGAATGTACCAGCCCTTGAAAATGCGTAACCCGCCATTGTAAACGGTACATCGGAACTCATCACGACTTGTCAAGACAACTCATACTTCCGCTAGAGCGGCATAACAAGAATATAGTCCTGCCTACCCATCCAAAATATACAATATAGGACTGATTCTACTTGTACTAATAATATGTAATACATATGAATTCAGGCCATAAACATAATAAGCAAATTAATCTATTTTCTGGCCCTAACAAATAAGTACGGACATGAGAGCAATATCCATGCGCCGGATCAATATCAAGAACGATTACTCCTATAATCAAAAGTGTGAATCAATCATGAATTATCTAGCTTTACCATAGACAGCATTTTCATACACAAATGAATGAATGTCTATATCTTTTCCATATTAAATAGTCATATCGATTTTTGTAATATGTGCGTCAAAATATGCACGCAACAGAGACGCTGTTTATGTATATGCTTGAGCTTAATGTATGCTTAATTCATATCATGTCTCGTGGATTGAATACTGTCAAATAAAACGTATTTTTATGTAGACTCGAACCACCTATGGACTTGTCGAATATCTACCATTATTGAAGTTTGGACAGTCTTAACTCCGCATTCGCAACCTTTAGTTAAGCACGATTGCTCGACAGAAACCAAGTCACAATAATATAAGAACAAACTCAAGACATGGCCAGAAAGAATGGACACTGTTTTATTAAGAACAGATTTGTGTAAGAACAGTAAAAAGGTTAACCAACTGCCAGAGCAAAACCAGCCATAACATATGCCTTTACGTACTTTTTCCAAGTTTTCTTTTTGTTTACCTCATGCTTATAACGCGAGACCACACAAAAGGCATCACAAGCGATTTCAGATCAGTCGACATTATATCGTCTTGTGGATTGTCTGAGTATGTCCTGAAGGAGTCTCCCACTCTTCTTCTTTCTCACTTTCGGGACTTCATATATCTTGTCGCTTCCATTGTGAGATATACAGATGCACTGCTGATGGATGGAGTTCATCCGCATAAGTTCAGGCCAGCTTATCCCTGGTATCTCGATGCATTATTTCACTTGCTTTGTTCCAACTACCTCGCTGATCTCTTCGTTTTTCATAAGGTCTATATGTGTCTTGCACGGAACCTTTCTCAGATATCTAGGGAATTGAAATTTCTCAGTATTAAGAAACTTCTCAGACTCATCATCATCATCAGCTGCCATCTCCACAACGAAGGTTGGCTGTAATGGATCTCCAACGTCTTCTGTCTCTTGTCTTGGTGGTGCACTCTGAAAGACTCTTTCCTGTCCATCTCTTGATGTTATCTTCCCACTTATAGCGCTGTCGTCCCCTTGCACGTTTTCCTTCAACTCTCCCTTCTATTATGGTCTTCTGCAAGGTGTTATGCGTTTTTATGTGGTCAAAGTATTTTAGCTGCCGAACTTTGATCTCCCTCATTAGTTCTCTTTTCATACCCAGATTTTCTAAGACCTCCTTATTTGTTTTCTTCTCTGTCCATGAGATGCGTTCCATTCTTCTATATATCCACATTTCAAGAGCCTCAATTCTTTCTTCCAATTGCTTATTTATCGTCCATGTTTCTACACCATACAGTAATGCAGAATATATATAACACTTTATGATTCTCAGTTTTAATTTGTGAGATAACTGTTTCGATGTCACTATATGTTTCATGTTGTTGAATGTAGCTTTGGCCATTCCTATTCTCTTCTTGATGTCTGTTTCACATCTGCCATCTTCTGTTATTATATGACCATGATATGAGTAGCTCTTGACTTGTTCCAGGATTTTCCCACTTATGCTTATCTTTAACGTGGCTTATCGTCTGTTTTGCTAATTATCATAGTTTTTGTTTTCTCAATATTAATCTCCAATCCATATTCATGACTTATACTGTTCACTTGCTTCACTAGTTCTTGTAACTCCTGTTCACTTTCAGCTAACAACACGGTATCATCTGCATATCTAAGGTTGTTTATTGACCTTCTCAGACTACAGCTGTGAAAAGGCTATTTCAGAATACAAGAATCTTAGTGTGCAGGATGTCTTCAAGACAACAATATAGAACATTTCTTATTAAAATGTAAGAGGTATGAACAAACGGGAATCTCAATATTAGATTATTTGCAGGCATCAAATTTACCTACAAATATAAAAGAGGTGTTAAGAATAGACAGACCTAGGGAACTACATAATATAGCCAAACAGTACTTAAGAAGAACAACAGTTAATATATAGTAATTTGGAAGGTGAAGGTCTGATGATGTTCTTACAATACATATGACTTATGGCAAGTGAAAGTCAATTAAATATCTAGCTGGAAACACCAGGCCTTTGCACCCCTCCCCCTGAATATGATTTTGTTTGGTGTTTTTGTTTTGTTTTGTGTTGTTTTATCTCACTTTTGTTTGTTTGTTTGTTTGTTTTTTTTTAATATACATGCAAACTTGATTTGACAGATGTGATGCTATTTTCTCGTATCTGCAGTTACTCATATTATTTGGAATTGAAAACAATATATATCAAAAATTAGAACCCATCAGAGGTTGAACAGGATATTTCTCATCATCAAATAAAATTTTAAAAAAGAACCTGTTTCAGGAATTCAATTAACAACGAAAATCCAAAGGAAGAAATAAAATTTAACAAAGCGAATAAATGGTGTACGTCATCAAAAGCTCAGATAACAAATTCCGCTGGAGTCGTAGAGCTGTAAAACTAAGATGTGCAAAGCTAGGTGGAAAAGGGAGTGACGAATTTAATAGCAATGAAGCAACGTAAAAAGACGCAAATAGGATACGAAAAACAAAAACAAAAAAATAATCAAATTCATGAAAAAGAGAGGAATGAAATAAAATAGTAATTAATTAGTGGGAAGGCAATGAACAGAAGAACGAAAGAAAAATGATGTTGGACATTCAAGCTACCAGGAGAAAAACAACTCGTTTAGAAAATGAGACGATTCTCGGAAGAGAAGCCAAAATTTACCCTTTTATTTCATATTCTTCTTCAACACCGTGCATAGTGTGTTTACCTTTGCTTCGTGAAAATTGATCTTTTCTTGTGAAATAACATCATTAAGTTCTTGGCTACATTCACTTGTTTTCCTGATATAAGCTGCCTTTACACTTTTTTGCTAATTTTGAATAAGCGAAATCTCTGCGCGTTCTGAATTGAAATTGTGCTTTTCTAAGTTAGTGGTCGTATTCTGTGTTTAATGTTTTTAAAATATCTTTTCAACATGACGTTTACCGATTACGCTCCGGTTTATTCCCTACATTCTGCACATGAACGTTGTTGTGGGGTGATTGAAGTGGCAATGACATGCAAGTGAGCTGTTTGATAGTAGACAAAATAGTTTCACTAAGTCTGATCTGAGAGTGCCGTACGACAGCCTGGGGAAAAGATGAACGTATATTAATTCTCTCTTTTCCCGGTCACTCACACGGTTTTGATGGCGCACACTCACTCACCCTCTCAGTTTTGCATAATATACACACTGTAAGTTTTAATAGAATCAGATATTAGGCTGACAAATAAAGATACTGGAGGAAATTCGATAAAGATCACTATCTGTTATTCTGCATGTGCCGTGTGCTCAATAAGAGTTTCCACTGCCTGTATCATGGCTCTGCTTCAGCACTGAAGTTATTGCAGTATTTGCCAGTAGCAATTTCCATACAGTGAATTCTATTTTTTAGTTTAATGTGGATGCCAGCTCCCCAATACTCAATTGCATTTTTTTTTTGGCTGAACCATCAGTGTATACGTGTGTCCAAAACTTTGGTGGACATTTTTGGTTTCTAAGAGCCGCGGTAGCGTAGTGGTTAGTGCACTGGATTTCGAGTTCAGTGGTCCATGGTTCGATCGCCAGTTGAGGCAATTTTTTAGACCGCAAAGGTCGTCGGGGTCGACCCAGCCTCTTGAATTAGGTACCAGAGCAACTCTGGGAAGGTTAAGTCGGCCGGCGTGATGCTGATCACATCACCCCTAATGTGCTGATGGTCGAGAAAATATGGGCCTCACACCATTTTTCCAATGTGCCTCTAAAGGCATGTGAACGGATACCTCACCTTATTATTCTTGGTTGCTTTACGCTTTATTTATGTTTCTGTCTGAATTCTTTTACTTTCAATGCCTGGAATATCATATTTTAGCCCAGAAAACATCTTCTATTTCACAGTGGGATAATTGGGCTTTTTGGTATTTTCTTTGCGACTGAGTTTACTAGCATGGTATCTTTCCTAAATTTCTCTATTGCATGGACAACAAAGTTAGTTCGCTTGAGCCTACCTCTTCATAGTGTCACAGATGGTTAGAATTGTCTGCCCACTGTCTGGCTTGACCTGTCTGTTTATTTTCCTATTGCATGTTACCGCCCACTTTTCTGTAATTTCTGAATTTTTACAGCTCTAATACTCAGATTCTGTCAATCTTTGTAACCCCACGATTTTGTTTCTTCCCTAACCAGCGACACTTGGGCTTTCAGCCCTTCGGCCCAATGGCATGTCACTGCGAGGCTGGGGAGCCTGTGGACTTTCCTTACAACCCAGTCAGGAGCTTCGTTCCTTCCCATCCACAGAGGGTTTATCTCAGGAGCCGTTCAGGTTATTCAGTCAAAATCCCGGTCGTTGACACTCCTTTAGATGCTGACGCCCGGGCTTGAACCTTAAACATCTGATCGCAAGCGCAACTTTGTAACCATTACATCAGCGCGGCTCCCGTAAAGCCAAGATAAGACACCCCTTTTGCACATGGAAGCGGCTAAAGTTGTCATAACCTTGAATCTAGTGAAATGCCTCTTAACTACGTCTTTGATTTATAGATTCTGGGGACAACACGGGAATCATCTCCCGTTTCTTTTTCTTTCGCGGACACTCAAGTCCCCGTCTTTATTTTGCCGTCCCTCGACGGTCTAGAGAGCGGCCAGCTAAGAGTGCCCTTTTTACGCGTTAGCAGAGGGAACCTCTCTACTTTGATGCCGTGCCGCCAGCACGTTTCATTGGGAGACGATCGTACCTTCTGACCGTAGGTCTTACGTCTCAAGCAATAGTCCCTAGTATGCACGTGTGGGCCACCTGGCAGTCTGTCTTACTATTAAAGACACTGTCTCTATGTTTCTGCACCAGTTATGCTTCTTCGATTCTCGCTACTAGTAACTAATACCTCAATGTTGTCATTTAATACTGTACGGAGATTTATTCATTGAGCTGGTAAAACCGATAAAATTATCTTAGAGTTAAATTAGGGTGTTAACTTAGTATTATATTATATAGAGGTAGCCTCATCTCGGGTTATTCATTCCATCTTATATAGTTAATTCTTAACGAAATGTAACTTTTGTGGGCCCGAGGAGACACATACTGTAAGGCGCGCCACCAATTGTAACTCTGCTTTAGAGGCACTGACCAGACTTATATGAATAGACAGTGATTTGTTTTTCAGAGAAGGGAGAAATAGACTGTAAATGACAGAAGGGAACTGTATATTATTTTTATGTTACTGAGTGTTATTTTATATGTGTATAATTTAATTCTGCATTGAGCGTTTGCTATTAATTTGTTTATTTATTTGGATAACCAAAACTTAGCGCTCTTTTATTGCAAAGCTGTCACGCTTGACTGAAGACTGGTACGGGTGTGAATTCGTGTCAGAGGGGAGAAAGGAGATTGTTTTGACGAACCCGTATTGTTGTGCGAGGAAGAGAAAAGATAGTAATGTCAACTGTGGGGGGTAAATGTGTAGCCTTTTTGATGTCCTATTGTGGCGTAGATATGTATATTTTCTTGACTTATCATATATTTTCAACGCTGGTCATCTGGATGCTGTCTGTGCTGTTGCTACCAGGCACAAACAAAGATTCTCCAGAAATAGATCGGGCATTCATCATAAAGTGGACCGTGGAGTTTATTCTGCTAGCCGCTGTATCTACCAGCCACCATATTTCCAGATCGCACTAGGCAAACGGCCTGTCAGTTACCTAGCTTACCTGGCGGTCATTCAGAATTATTAATCACCGGTGCCTTTGTGCTCGTTTTCTTCGGAAGTTTTTTTTTCCTTATCCTTTGGATCAGTGTTAGGCACTTAGTCGTGAGAAGTGCTGCCATTTCCTGGAGTAATTTAACAGTAAGGCAGACGTGGCTGTTCGTTCAGAACTGGGAGCCCACTGTCCGTTAAAAGCAGGCCTTGGCAGACTTTAATGAGTGATAGTGCAACGAGAGTGAATGAGGGATTGTGCGTGGTTGTCTGGTAGTGAAACAAAGTGGTGTTGGGTGTTGTACATTGTTCTATGATTTGTTATCTGTGGACTGCCGAAGTGTTAAAGGCAGACTTATGTTGATTTTCTTGATGTCGTGGATTATTTTTCTTCAATAATATATATATATATATATATATATATATATATATATATATATATATATATATATATATATATATATATATATATATATATACACTTAGTGATGGTCAGACCCTCTTATCTTACCTGTCACTTTGGTATCGTATGTCCTTACAGCTTATTAGATCATTGTCATTAATTGGCATAGAAGGGCGTGAAAAAGATTGCCATAAAAAAAAACAGTCGAGGTAGGCTGAAGATAGTTGTACCATTACACGCTAGACGGCTTATCTTTTCCCAATTTTTCCAACTGTGACTCATTTTTTCTCTATTCTCGCTCGACACATTCCTCCTCTGTCTGAAATCAGACAGAACCTACTCTCTATTTATACCTACTTGTGACACATAGTCTGTTTATTTTCTTGCACATTAACCATTCAAAAACATGCATTTCAAGTTTCAATTTTTATTTCTGCACCTTTTTAGGTTTTTGAGGGTAGGAAAACTTTAAGTTTTTTGTTTTTGTCCTTGAAAGAAAACAAAATAAAAGAATTATAGCGTTTTATTATATTTGTTAAAAATCATTATGTAAAAATCGCTGAAATAAGGAGCAAGACAACCTGAGCAGTATGAGTTTAACATTGCATCAATAAATGGAGCTATGGAAAGTGTACATTCAAGAAAAGAACTATCAAAAAATAACATTCACTGACAGTAACCTTTGCCTCGCTGTATAAGAGGAACGACTAAGTAAGACAGTAACTTTTGAACAAGTAAATAGCATAGTAGACTTAAAAATGTATGGGGACGCAATCTTTGATCTAAATCACAGCCAATATTCTGTATTAAATAATATTATACTATTTCTGTCGATATTCTTTCTTGTAGCGCAAGATCGAAGGCCCACAATGATGCAGCCTCTGCATGGCAAGCGCTACATTACACAGCAACACTACGCATCAGTCAGATGAACCACACAGATGTAGATGTGGAAACGTAAGTTGCACGAGAAGTAGAAATAGTTACAAGAATATTTAATTATTATCATTCCATGTCATTCATACTTGGCTTCATCTAGCCTTCGATGATATCCAAACTCTGGCTTCATAGAGCCTTCGATGTCAGTCATACTCTAGTTTCATATAGCCTTCGATGACATTCATACTCTGGCGTCGTATAGCCTTCGATACCATTAATACTCTGTCTTTAATTTCTTCTTCTTCCTTTATTGTTGCAGTAAAATGTGGAGATCTTCGGTTGTCTTCAATAGTTATATAAGGATATTGTGTGATGGTTAATTCAACACTTGTATATACTTTAAAAAATACCTTCATCAGCTAAACTTACTTAGTCGTTCCCCTTCTACCGTGAGGTGTAGAGGTTCGGAAGAGAGAGCGCCAGACTATCCTATCAGCTGTCTTCCTCCAGGCCTGGTTCCATTCTAGTCCTCGGTCCTTCAAAGATTGTCTAATGTTGTCCTCCCAGCGGACTCTGGGTCGTCCTGGGGGTCTCGATCCCTGGCTCTTTGTTTCCCATGCTTGTCGTGGTAGCCGATCTTCTCCCATTCTGCAGACATGGCCAAACCATCTTAGTTGGGACTGTTCTACTTGGGTTTGTAGGGGGTATGATTTTAGGCCTTGACGTATCGTCTGGTTGCGGACCATGTCTCTTCTTGTTACTTCAACCACCTTCCTCAGATACCTCATTTCTGAGGTTTAGATCTGGCTTTTGTGGGTTGTAGTCATTGCCCATGACTCGCATCTATATGTCAAGACTGGGACATTGGTGGAGCGGTATGCAGCCATCTTCGTTTTCTTACCAACCTCTCTCTTGCTGAGGAATCCTCGATTTATGGCCTGAAAAAGTCTCTCTTCTGCTGCTTTTCGAGTGGCCAACTCTTCATTGATGCCTCCCTTTCGGTCTATAATAGCACCGAGATATTTCAAGTGGTCGACTTGCTCCAGGACCTGTTCTCCCAGCTTAATCTGATGTCTTCTTTCTTCTCGTGATATCACCATGGATTTTGTTTTAGAGCTGCTTATGACCATCCCTCTCTTCTCCAGCTCTTCCTTCCAGACGTGCAGGTTGGATTGGAGATGTGCCTCTGATTTAGCAATCAGGGCAACATCATCAGCAAATGCCAGCTCTGAAATACATACCAGTCTCATCTTCCAGTACCCCACTGAATATTTTCTTGTTCTCTCCTTACATGCCTTGATAACATCGTCCATGAGGAGTATGAAAAGATAAGGTGACAGGATATCACCTTGTCTTACACCAGTGGTGGTCCTGAACTCTTCTGACTTATGGTTTGCTGTCCTCACATAATTTCTGCAAGACTTGTAGAAGCTCTATATAGCATGAATCAGAGGTGCTGGAATGTTCTTCCTTGCCAAACAGTCCCAAAGTTTGCTCCAGGGGACCCTGTCAAACGCCTTTTCCAGATCTATGAAACAAAGATGGATCTCACTCTTATACTCAAGGGCTTTTTCACTCAGCTGTCTGAGTGTGAAGATTAGGTCTTGAGTACTTCGGATTGCTCGGAATCCGCATTGGACCTCATCCAATTGTGGTTCAGCTAGTCGATGGAGTCTCTGCTCTAGGATTCTAGAGTCATCAGCTAAACAATAAATGAAAATATCAAAACTGGAAAACATATTTTGTTTAATAAAAAATTTGAAAAGTCAGATTTTCTTTAAAGTTGTGTATTTTTTTTTTCTTTTTTTTTTTTTGTCTTCGTTGTTCAGTTTTGATATTTTTAGACCATCGTTCAAGCCAATCAACACACGTTTTTTATGTCTCGGACATCAACATTATTGACATATGTGTAGAAACCAAATAAATGTGAGGATAGGTAAAACAGAGATCAAAAGCTTAATTAAAAGACTAATAACTGACGAATGGACAGTAGAGTGGGATGGAAGCCTGAAGGGTAGACATGTATATAAATTGTTCAAGACTCCAACAAGAACGTTTCAGGAATCTAGAGAACTCAAAATTCCTAGCAATAAGAAATTACTAGGAATAGGCTATTTTAGAATAAAAGAACTTTACTGTACAGAGTGTCTGCAGGAAAATAATATAGAGTATTTCCTACGCACATGCAGAAAGTATGAACAACAGAGAAAGCCAATATTTGATTATTTGCGCGCATGCGAGTCATCATTAACTGTAGACTAGGTAAAAGACAGACCTAGAGAATTGCACAATCTTGTAAAACAGTACATAACTCGTAGAACAAAAGTTAATATATAAGGATCAATGATGGTATGATGAGAAAGTGGGTCTCTCATCATTCTTGTTGATGATGGCAGATGATTGGATGATTGGCTGTCATCCCTGACACACCAGCGTTCTCACCCTTCTCCCCCTTGTTAACAGCGTGGTAGTTATGAAATTTTATTTTATTTTTATTTATTTTGGGGGGGGGGGGGGTTTAATGACAAGGGAAACGCATACACACATACATTCACACACTTTTACACTTTTGATTACTCTATTTGGACTAAAACCAATGGCTGCAGCGCACCAGGAACAGAGACTATTGTTTCTCATGTATCATCAGATGGTCTTGTTTGTAATCGAGTATGGCCTGGGAATACTCACGCTGTCAATACCACAATCATTGTCAATGTGAATGACTGGAACGCATTCAAAGTGAAGGGATGCGTATAGTCTTGGGCTGTACGCGAGATACCCCCATTGTGATGATGCGGCACATGCTTGGAATGGGGCGACCCCTCACGATCTCTGTTTCACTCCGGCAGCGTCGGTACATTTGTGGTACTGATTTTTATTGCGTGCTTTCATTTGTCGCATTTCTTTATTTCGTTCTCTGCTATGTGTAGAAGATATTATGTATTTTCTTTCTTACACCCCTTTCAGGGATAAGTGATTACGTCTGTTTGTTTCCTGCCCCTTCGCGATGCTTTGCAAGGAGCGGCAAAAATAATATTAACGAGGAGGCAGGAAGATATAATTCCTTTGTACCAAATCTTGGCCACGAAGGATTAACCCCACGAAAATCGCTAGTGTATTTGCTAAGCGCCGATAAAGGCTAGAACACAGGGAGACAACTGATGGACAGACACAGATAATAGATTACTTTCTAATAAAGTAATGAATTGTTACTTTTGGAATACATTGTCATGTGAGGTTACCGACGCGTTTGTATGTTGATGCACAGGGTAACCGGATGTTTACTGACCATTTCCAGAAAAGTAATGTTTGAAATTTTGCACTAGATGAGTCATGCAAAATATTCAAATCAGATTGGCTGATCAGTTGTGCGCCATAACAACGAATGCGTGGGAAGGCAGTGAATATAACCTGGAACATTTCAGTGTTATTCCACTGTGAAAATCGCTTGCAAAGATACCAGACCTTGCTAGAGTGAAGCCTAGAATTCAGAATTCCTTCTTAACATACCGGACACCATTTATTGGAGAATTTTGGACAGACTTTCATAGCCCAGGAAATCTCGTTCATATTAAATACGGAAACCGGGACTAAGGAAACTGAAGGACCACACACGAAGTCAGAGAGCGAAATTATTAAATTAACGACACCCCAAACGCGTGTTAGAGGCCGATTCAAGTCTCTTTTATTCATCTGAACAAAACGTCAGTGAGCCAGGATTGGTGTAAGTTGTCATTTTACATTATATTTCTCACTATTAACATGTGAACTAACATGTATATGTATATTACCATGTGAAGATTAATGTGTAAAAATCGCTAGTGGATGTCCAAGTCATTTGAGGCTGGCAACCTTAGCGTATAGAATGATGATTCGTGAACCACCACTGCACGGTGATTGCTTTATTGCTAGTTTCTTAAAGAGAGCTAAAACAAAAAGTAATCCCAAGTTCCATTTGGAGCAGGGAGGGAAAGATGACAGAAATGATGTACATTTTAATTATAATACTTACAATTTCAAGCAGTATAAATGTCCATAGAAACATATTCACTTTAAAATTAATGTAAGTTTTCAAGCTTTAAACCAGTGTAAATGTCTATGTGAAAAATATTCATTTTAAAAATGAGTGAAAGTTTCAAACTTTTCAATCAGTGAAAACATAAATGAAAACGTATTCAATTTATATTGTGAACACTTTTCAATCAGTGGAGATGTAAATGTAAACAGACTCTATCTGTATTATTAACCTTTTCATTTAAATGTAATGTAAAGCTAAAGCTATTCAATTTAAATGTAAAGAAAGTTTATCCAGTAGGATTAAATTTAATTCTCATCGAGGGTAAATTCTGAGATAAAATAGGATGGTGGAATGGGAAGATAGGGACCCATAACCATGTGTTGGAAAATGTAATACTCAGAAGAGCGTTTTGTTTCTATTCTTTATCATAGTTATTGGTACTATCTCTGAAACCAAGTGAAGGTAGAAGTGGACTAACGTTGTGCGAGACGCCATCATAAGAGGGTCTTATAGACAGACGCAGGACCAGCTTGGCCGTTACTTCTTGACGTTCTGAGAACGTACGGCTCCTTTAACCTTGACCAGCGACGAGCGAGAGCAGTGTACACAGAACCCATCGGCGGGAGCAGAAACTACTATTGACAGCTAAGTGAAAATATACGCTGCCAACGTGAACTTCCTTCATAAGAATTTTATCAGCTATCAATGATGAATCCGTTCTTTTAAACTATTCAAATTATTTTCAAACTGTTAAAACCTAAAGTGATTATTAAAATTTGTTTTTTGTAATGTTACAAATTTAACTTCGGTTTAATCATTTTAAAGTTACTGCATGTTTGTCTCAGTCAATTTACTACACACACTCTAAACAGAGCTATACCAGAATAATACCAGAATAATAAGAATTCCACTGAGTAAATCCGTGGTGGGGGCTTGAACGAGCTGAAATTAATAAGTGCTTAATTCCTTCACGAACGTTGTCGGCAGATTCTAGAATTAACGTGCTCAGCCAAAGCAACATT
Organism: Oreohelix idahoensis; assembly: GCA_024509875.1. Taxonomy (NCBI): domain Eukaryota; kingdom Metazoa; phylum Mollusca; class Gastropoda; order Stylommatophora; family Oreohelicidae; genus Oreohelix; species Oreohelix idahoensis. The sequence continues at coordinate 420,425 of JAMPIV010005012.1, read as the reverse complement.
GTTTTCGCTTATCTGAATATCTTGTGAAGACTCCCTTTGTAATAGAAGTGTCATCACCCTTCTATCTACATCTCTGTCAAGAGTAATCTTGTGTGAAGGTAGATACTTTTGAAGCCCATATTAGATACTCTTGAGTTTTGGCCACTGGTGGACCACTACTGCAAAGCAGGGGAGGCAATACCGTCACACACTGATGGGTATGTAATCTGTGGTAATAAATCAGTGTGGGGGCTTCTCTGCTAGAGTAAAGGGCAGAACCGTCGCAGAACGTAGCGGGGTTTACATAATAACAACCTCCAGCATGAGAATGGAGGTAGAGGCAGCTACTGCTACCTTAAGATGGCTGTCTGAAACTTTATTAACTCTTTCAGTCCCAAGCAAAAAAGTGGGTTTGGCCCAAGCAAAAATGGCCACCCCAGTGCGTTTTTATTGTTGTTGTTTGGAAATAATTTTTTAAAATGTTCATATGCATAAATAACTTTGTTGTTGTATATGAAACTGAAGGTAATTGGATGTACTTTACTCTTGTGCTACAAGTATAAAAGCTTTCATTGAAAAGTGATTAGTTATTCAAGGTAAAATGGAGGACAAAAGAAGAAGCCGGTGCAAAATTAGTCTAAAAGTATTCATTAAAATTCTCCTACAATTGTTCCTCATGAGAATATCCAAGTGTAAAGTTTCAAAATGTCTCAAACAGAAGTATTCTAACAAAGTTCAATCAGTTTTTAATCAATAAACACTCAGAAGATTGTTAATTTAATAAATTACAACAACAGGTCATATTGTTTCAAAAAAGAGGAAATTGTCAACCCTGTGTGTTTTTATTGTTGTTGTTTGGAAATCATTTTTTTTAAATATTCAAATGTATAAATAACTTTGTTGTTGTATATGAAACTGAAGGTAATTGGATCTACTTTACTCTTGTGCTACAAGTATAAAAGCTTTCATTGAAAAATGATTAGTTATTCAAGGTAAAATGGAGGACAAAAGAAGAAGCCGGTGCAAAATTAGACTAAAAGTATTCATTAAAATTCTTCTACAATTGTTCCTCATGAGAATATCCAAGTGTAAAGTTTCAAAATGTCTCAAACAGAAGTATTCTAACAAAGTTCAATCAGTTTTTAATCAATAAACACTCAGAAGATTGTTAATTTCACAAATTACAACAACAGGTCATATTGTTGCAAAAAAGAGGAAATTGTCAACCCTGTGTGTTTTTATTGTTGTTGTTTGGAAATCATTTTTTTTTAAATGTTCAAATGTATAAATAACTTTGTTGTTGTATATGAAACTGAAGGTAATTGGATGTACTTTACCCTTGTGCTACAAGTATAAAAGCTTTCATTGAAAAATGATTAGTTATTCATGGTAAAATGGAGGAAAAAAGAAGAAGCCGGTGCAAAATTAGACTAAAAGTATTCATTAAAATTCTTCTACAATTGTTCCTCATGAGAATATCCAAGTGTAAAGTTTCAAAATGTCTCAAACAGAAGTATTCTAACAAAGTTCAATCAGTTTTTAATCAATAAACACTCAGAAGATCATTAATTTCACAAATTACAACAGGTCATATTGTTGTAAAAAAGAGGAAATTTCAGTTTATACATCAGAAAGATGGGAATTATATTATTTACACATGAATAATTGTTAGTAACTGCATCTTGTGCATAATTTAAATTTATCAATAAAATTTATTAGTTAGTAAAATGTAAAGTAAAATGGAGGCTGAATAAGAAGCAGGTAAATTTGAGAGAAATAGATATATTCTTACCTTGCCGAGCTGCTCCTCTTCTGAAGATATCCATAGGAAAACACATAATCATAATCCATAGGAAAGCACAAAATCCATAGGAAATCACAAAAGATCACTTATTCTAAATACATTAACACTAGGGGCCTATGTATAAACACTATTTTATAATTAAATCCTAAGTTAAAAAAAATTACAAAAAAAAAAGTCCCTAGCATTTAAAAAAAATGAAAATTTCAAATGGTAGGCCCTATCAAACATCAAAAAAAGGAAAAAGAAAATTTTATTTACAAAGCTCTTTCATATCTAGGCATACCCTATATATTTTTTTTGCTTATGATAAGCTACAAAGCAATTTTTTGTACAAAGGTGGGGTCTGCCGGTGCATCCTATACACACATAGCTTGATCTGCGACAAATTCCATTGGCGCTACAATGAACACAGGCTCTGCTCTTTCCATCATATTCCACTAGATGTCTGGCTCCAATCATCCATTCCACTTCATTTCCTTTCATAGAGTGTTTAGAATTTTTGGGTGGACAATCTATTACACCGCCTGGTGTCAGCTGAGCAGCTTCTTTCGACAGATCCTCAATCAAACTTTGTTTAAAATCTTGAAGTGTGAGCTTCCTTTTTGTTGTTGCACCTTCCTGACACAAATTGTATAGGATGTGGGCATTTACCTGTGTCACTTCAATAATCCAGTGGTAAATCTTCTTCCACCACTTTCTGGTTTTACGGTTGTGCATACTGTAGTAACCAACCATTTGATCCACCCGGTCGCAGCCATTCATACACATATTGTAGTCATGAACTACCTTTGGCTTTGTAACTTTGTTTAGACCCTTGCTCTTCTCAACCGTTGCGACGGTTGATTTAGTTGACACAAGTATGCAAGGTTTTTTTGCTTTTTTATCTTTCCAGGCAACACACAATGTTGTATTTTCCGAGTCCAAAAACCATTTCATCTCTTGATGGCCAATCTTGAGATTTTTTATTTCAGGAGGAAAACCGACACGGTTTACATTCAGGGTTCCTGTATAATTATAACTGTGTGCAAGCATATATTCAATCAGAGCTTTGGATGAATAAAATCTATCAGCAAAAATATGATGTCCTGATCTCAGTGGCTTTAAAAGAGTGCCGAACACTTTTACGGCATGAGCAGAGCTAGGATCTAAACTAGGATCATAGGCTGTATTTTTTCCAAAAAAAATTTTCAAATTGAAAACATAGCCGGTAGCTGAATCACAAAGTCCAAATGTTTTGATATGGTATTTGTGAGGTTTGCTTGCATTGAACTGTTTGTGCCTAAACCTACCTTTCCATCCTATAACCATCTCATCAATACAAACATCTTCAAATGGATAGAAAGCATTCTGAAATTTGGTCAATAGCATGTCGACAAATGGCTCAATTTTAGCTGCGTCCTGATCTTCTGGTTCACAAACATGCAGCATACTGTGATAAATAGTTTGAAAACGGTTTCTCGAAAACATCTTGTGGTACCAAGGTGTATAAAAATTTCCTGCGGTGCGCCAGTAGTCTTTGATTTTTGGTCTTCGATCCAGTCCCATCGCAATCATTACAGCTGTAAACTTGAGCCATTCATAATAAGTCAGCGGTGTCCATGAAGAGAACAATGAATACTTTCTATGTGGGTTGTTTGTTTCAAGAACTTTTGCAGCATAGGAATTAATGCTGGTTATCAGAGTGCTAACAACACCATCATCCATGTAAAATTTTAAAAAATCAAGAGGTGTTTCCAAACTATACAGACCTGGATTTATGTTCTGTCTTGTCTGGCGAAAAGTAAAATTTGCTTTAGTTTCTCCAGTGGTGACCGAATGCCAAACCGCGTTGTTTGTATTAGGCCTAGTCCTACTAACAAAATCATTAGGCCTATTTCCATCCCTCCTGATTCTTTTTGGCTTGGATATATTATCTGAATTTATTGCAGTCTGATTACATGCTCCTGTATCCATAACTTCATTATCGACACCAGACCTTCCATTAGGCCTATCAATATCATCCTCGGTTTCCGAAGAGTCGATATCATCGATATCTGGTTCAGAGTCGTTTTCGCTATCCTGTGAATACATACTGCAGTCACTTTCAAACATTTCTTCAAATAACTTACGGGCTTGATCTGACGTGAGCCTTTTGGGCCTACCATTCGAAGAAGTGGGTGTGGCCATTTTTTGTTAGAAAATATGCGCTTAAAAAAATCGCTTTAAAAATCTAAAATAAATATCTCAAAACAGAAACACACACGTGCGGTATTTAAAAGAATGTACTTGCAGTCGGAAATGACGTTTTAGGTGGTTTGTGTGTAGTTATAATTAGAAACAGTATCAAACCGAGGCACATCTCCTAAAGGCTATTTAAAGTCGATTGGGTCAAGCGCGTCGAACCGCTGAGGATATATAAAGTCGATTGGGACACCTCAAACGCGTGTTAGAGGCCGATTCAAGTCTCTTTTATTCATCTGAACAAAACGTCAGTGAGCCAGGATTGGTGTAAGTTGTCATTTTACATTATATTTCTCACTATTAACATGTGAACTAACATGTATATGTATATTACCATGTGAAGATTAATGTGTAAAAATCGCTAGTGGATGTCCAAGTCATTTGAGGCTGGCAACCTTAGCGTATAGAATGATGATTCGTGAACCACCACTGCACGGTGATTGCTTTATTGCTAGTTTCTTAAAGAGAGCTAAAACAAAAAGTAATCCCAAGTTCCATTTGGAGCAGGGAGGGAAAGATGACAGAAATGATGTACATTTTAATTATAATACTTACAATTTCAAGCAGTATAAATGTCCATAGAAACATATTCACTTTAAAATTAATGTAAGTTTTCAAGCTTTAAACCAGTGTAAATGTCTATGTGAAAAATATTCATTTTAAAAATGAGTGAAAGTTTCAAACTTTTCAATCAGTGAAAACATAAATGAAAACGTATTCAATTTATATTGTGAACACTTTTCAATCAGTGGAGATGTAAATGTAAACAGACTCTATCTGTGTTATTAACCTTTTCATTTAAATGTAATGTAAAGCTAAAGCTATTCAATTTAAATGTAAAGAAAGTTTATCCAGTAGGATTAAATTTAATTCTCATCGAGGGTAAATTCTGAGATAAAATAGGATGGTGGAATGGGAAGATAGGGACCCATAACCATGTGTTGGAAAATGTAATACTCAGAAGAGCGTTTTGTTTCTATTCTTTATCATAGTTATTGGTACTATCTCTGAAACCAAGTGAAGGTAGAAGTGGACTAACGTTGTGCGAGACGCCATCATAAGAGGGTCTTATAGACAGACGCAGGACCAGCTTGGCCGTTACTTCTTGACTTTCTGAGAACGTGTGGCTCCTTTAACCTTGACCAGCGACGAGCGAGAGCAGTGTACACAGAACCCATCGGCGGGAGCAGAAACTACTATTGACAGCTAAGTGAAAATATACGCTGCCAACGTGAACTTTCTTCATAAGAATTTTATCAGCTATCAATGATGAATCCGTTCTTTTAAACTATTCAAATTATTTTCAAACTGTTAAAACCTAAAGTGATTATTAAAATTTGTTTTTTGTAATGTTACAAATTTAACTTCGGTTTAATCATTTTAAAGTTACTGCATGTTTGTCTCAGTCAATTTACTACACACACTCTAAACAGAGCTATACCAGAATAATACCAGAATAATAAGAATTCCACTGAGTAAATCCGTGGTGGGGGCTTGAACGAGCTGAAATTAATAAGTGCTTAATTCCTTCACGAACGTTGTCGGCAGATTCTAAAATTAACGTGCTCAGCCAAAGCAACATTGTTTTCGCTTATCTGAATATCTTGTGAAGACTCCCTTTGTAATAGAAGTGTCATCACCCTTCTATCTACATCTCTGTCAAGAGTAATCTTGTGTGAAGGTAGATACTTTTGAAGCCCATATTAGATACTCTTGAGTTTTGGCCACTGGTGGACCACTACTGCAAAGCAGGGGAGGCAATACCGTCACACACTGATGGGTATGTAATCTGTGGTAATAAATCAGTGTGGGGGCTTCTCTGCTAGAGTAAAGGGCAGAACCGTCGCAGAACGTAGCGGGGTTTACATAATAACAACCTCCAGCATGAGAATGGAGGTAGAGGCAGCTATTGCTACCTTAAGATGGCTGTCTGAAACTTTATTAACAAAGGCAGTTATTGTATCAGACGCACAATCCATGCTTCGGAAGGTCCAAAATGAATGGCTCCGATATGAGTGGAAAACCTCCATAGAAGCATCGAATCTTCAAGAATTGATATGAATCTACTGTCCTGGTCATGTAAAGGAACGCGCCAATGAAAGAGCTGACAGACTAGCTACAAGGGCACCCATAGAAGGTGCATTGGACATGGATAAGAGAGAAATACTGAGGGCAATTCATGATCGTCTATTATAGAATGACACTGTAGTTGATGAATCATCAAGGCTAAGACTGCTGAAATTTGGCATGAAACGTAAGACCAGCAGAGAAGGACGTATGAAAGAATGCTTCCAGCATGTACACAAACAGTGCGCAACAGGAACAATTAGCATTCATACCCTTCGACATTTGCTAAGGGAGACTGAGCACCTATTGGATTTGGCCGGAGTCAAATGACGTCGATTCTGATCAACTAGTGAAGTGGGCAGATGATGTCATATGTTGATATCAGAATTATTATCTTGTATTAACCACACTACATATCCTAATTATAACCCATCAACGGTTGATCGATAAATTTTTATTAAAAGAAAAAAAAAGACGTGTGTTTTTTTTTTTATTCACTATTTTTGGGGTAACCTTTATTATAATAAATTCAATAGTATCTTTAACCTCTCATTCTCAGTTGTGTCAAGTGGCGTGAGGAGGTCATAGATCAGCGGAAAAAGATATGTGAAATGGCATGCATCGAAAAAGATGCATATAAGAAGTCCGGGAACAGTAGCAAAGTAATTAACGACCTTATTAGACGAAAGAAAGATTTACAGACTTGGAAGACAAGACGAAATGAATTTATCTGGTAAACATCATTATAACTTTCTTTCTTTCTTTTCTTTCGTTTTTTCTTTCTTTTCTTATCTTTCCTTCTTTAGCTTTCTTTCTTTCTTTTTACTGTATTTCTTCTTCTTCTTCGTCTTCTTCTTCTTCGTCTTCTTTTTGTTTGCCCTTCTACTTCTACATTAATGACTCTAATAAAAGTAGTAGTCAGCTCAAGGTTCCTGACATCTTCAAACAGTTTTTCGTTGAGCGTTGTTGCCATATGTCACTCTGTTCACGGCTGTAAGGTGCGCAGGACTGGAGCAGATGTTCGGCTGTCATGGGGCTGGTGCCACAGGAGCAGAGATCTGTTGGACCAATCATGTTCTTGTGATATAGATAGTACCTCAATCCATTGTGACCGGTACGTGAGCGGAAAACAATAACTTAGTCTCGCCTAAATAGCTGGTGATAGGCTCGTATGTGACCTGATTGTTCTCTGTCCCATTTGGACTTGAATATAGCTTTTATAGTTGTTTTAGGCACTTCATAAGTTGTCTTTATATCGATTTGTTGCAGGGTTCTCCCTTCTTTAGCAAGTTGATCTGCTTCATCGTTGCCTGGAATGTTGCAATGGGCTAGTATCTTGCATTGGCAGGGTTCTCCCTTCTTTAGCAAGTTGATCTGCTTCATCGTTGCCTGGAATGTTGCAATGGGCTAGTATCCACTGCACTGTACACTTGTTGAAGCATTTGGCCAGGTTTTCATGTGAGCTTATCAGATCTTTCAATCCATTAGCATGAAGGGTCTCTTCAATGTGGTTATCACTGAGATGGCATCTGTAAAGATCATTATCTGTTTTTCTGCATGTGCTTTGTACTCAGTAAGAGTTTCCGCTGCCTGTTTCAAGGGCTCTGCTTTAGCATTGAAGTTATTTCTGTAGATAAAGTTTATTGTTGGTTTTCTGTCCTACATAGCCCCTTTTAAGGTCATCCTAGGGACGCATCATCATCTTGGGCAGCGGGAGTGCTGCTTGTCATGAAAAACAACGAGGTACAATTACGTATTAGATATATTAGAGAACAACAGTGATAAACTCCAGTGTCTGCTGCGTGTTTGTGGAAAAAAGATGAAAGTTTGACGAAATTATCGAAAAAGTCCATAATCTTCTCCTTAAACACTTCTGAAAATAGGTTTCGACTCGTAGAAAAAAGAGCGTATTTCCCCGACAGTACATTATAAACTATATATATTTATTCAACTAAAATTAGAGTCTATGATAGGAAAAAATCAACAAAATTCAATCAAGGTTATAACAAATTAAGACAAAGTAATGCAAATAAATGCAGGCATATTTACATAGTCCAATTTAGTTTCATTATTGTGAATATTGTTTCATGATCGAGAAGTCTACTATTTATACCGAATTTTTATTCAGTTGTAATGAAATAGTGAACTAGTAACGATTCAGTAAGTGAACTGTAAGAACATCAGTGACTGAAGCTGCATTTGTATTGAAGCTTTAGTTTCCCAGCACCAAAGAAAAGGTTTTTTTTTTCTTTGGACAGTGAGTTAAGGGCTGCTTCCATCCTGGTTTCTGACGTCTCGTACAATTAGGTTAAGGCACAATTTTAACAATGAGATTTGCACAAAAGCAGTTGTTATTGTAAGCACTTAATATCACCACATGGGATTTTGGAATATAAAAAAGCAGTGCAGCATCCGTTAACTGTCCGTATATGGGGAGATTTATAACGTCCACCACTCGGAGATCTCTTTTCTTCAGCTAGCTGGAAAGAAACATTTAATTCGCCCTGTGATGATAAGGACACAAGAGCTTATTAAATATTTGGTTTTTTTTTTGAGAAAATGCGCCGTCTGCAAATCGAGTCCAGTCTTACATACTATTAGCGCTTTTATTTTCTTAGTGAAACGTTTTTGTTAAACCAAATTTTTTAGTTCACTCGATTTTGATAACCCCACCCGCCCATTTAGCCGCCCTAGACGACCACCTAGTTTGCCTAATGGTTCAACTGAACCTGTAAATTAGTTCACACCAAGCTCACCTGTCCTGTATCATTTGGTCAAATTCTTCCAGTATGAGTTTTAAAAAAAATACCATTTCAATTTGTCAATATATCTCTTTTTCATGTGTTTTAGGATTTCCCTATATTTCTTTTACCTAGGGATTAAAGAACAAGAACTATTGTAATTCTATCAAAAACATGTATATATTTTCTTTCTATTCTTGTGACAATTTTATTTCTCCCCCCCCCCCCCCCCCCTCCCCCCCCCCCCCCCCCCCCCCCCGAGCCAGTCTGGCCAGAGCAAATGCTCATTTGTACGGTGAGTTGTTAGGTCATTCATTTTATTTTATTTATTTGGGGTGGTAGCTTGATTTCTGATTTTTTTTTCCTCTGTCTAATTTGGTGTTTATGGTGATTATAAGGCAGAGGTATTTGAACACTTAATTTTAAAAAAAAGTTTACTATCAGTCTGTCCAATTTTATATTTCTCTCTGCTCTTATTGCAATTTAAAATTTATTTTAAATAACTTTAGTTAATATTAACCAACCAGCTTTCCAATGAGCATTGACCTTCAACCAGCACATGCTAAGTACTCTTGTCACGTGCCTTCAGCTCAAGGATCCATTTATGAAAGTTTGTTACTTCTTTGTTGTTGCTTTTTTCGTATTTCATGGCCAAACAATAGAACTAACTTGACATCTGAGTTGAATATTTTTGTGTTGGGCTTGATTTCTTTTGATTTCCTTACATTTCCAAACAGAAAGCCCCTCCTACCTTAGTATATTAGCTGATAGTTAACAATTATGTTTTCTTTGTGTGACCTTCATATCATGCTCTAGACAGATGGGGCTAAGATTTATATACGCTTGTTGCAGTGTCTTGTCTCATGTACAATGCAAATCAGGAAAGCAGCTCGTTTAGATTTCATGGAGGACCACTTACTCATTATACTCAAATTAGAAAATGACTAGAAGCCGTGAACAGAAACTTTCGTGTTTTACGCCAGGTGTTGTGGCAAAACATGTTGAAATAAGTCTTTTAACTTACTTAATTACTTAGTCGTCAATCTTCTTATGTGAGGTGTAGAGGTTTGGAAGCGTCATACTATCCCATCGGCTTTCTTCCTCCTGGTCTGGTTCCATTCTAGTCCTCAGTCCTTCAGAAATTGTCTAATGTTGTTCTTCCAGAGAACTATGGGTCGTCCTAGAGGTCCAGATCCCTGGCTCTTAACCTCCCATACCTGCCGTGGCAGCCAATCTTCTCCCATTCTGTAGACATGACCAAACCATCTTAGTTGGGACTGTTCTACTTGGGTCTTCCGGGGTAGGGTTCTTAGGAAATGTCGTATCATCTGATTGCGGACCAAGTCTCTTCTTGTTACTTAAGAGACTTTTCAGGCCATAAATCGAGGATTCCTCAGCAAGAGAGAGGTTGGTAAGAAAACGAAGATGGCTGTATACCGCTCCACCTATGTCCCAGTCTTGACATATGAATACGAGTCATGGGCAATGACCACAACCCACAAAAGCCAGATCCAAACCTCAGAAATGAGGTATCTGAGGAAGGTGGTTGAAGTAACAAGAAAAGACATGGTCCGCAACCAGACGATACACCAAGGCCTAAAATCCCACCCCCTGCAGACGCAAGTAGAACAGTCCCAACTAAGATGGTTTGGCCATGTATGCAGAATGGTAGAAGATCGGCTACCACGACAAACATGTGAAACAAAGAGCCAGGGATCCAGACCCCCAGGACGACCCAGAGTCCGCTGGAAGGACAACATTAGACAATCTTTGAAAGACCTATAATGGAACCAAGCCAGGAAGAAGACAGCCGATAGGATAGTCTGGCGCTCTCTCTTCCAAACCTCTACACCTCACGGTAGAAAGGGAACGACTAAGTAAGTAAGAGAACTGGTATCAGTAAGGCATTTTTCCATGTCTGGCATAACTCCCACTTTCAGAATAGCTGTTGAAATCACCAGCACCACCGATATGTAATAGATCTTTTTTTGTTTTCGAAGACTCGCACATGTTGCATATGATGATGAGATGTATTTATACTGTTAGTGTTTCTATCTGTTTGTGCTTGCATATAGATATTTTTCTACTTTAAACTGAAATGTTTATTTTCTTGAATTTGTCCCTGGATTGCCTTCCTTAACAACTAACTGTTCCCAGCCTGAAAGTGGTTGGAAAACAGTTGTCCTTCTTGTTGGGCTGCCACCCAAAGCTGGCTTTTCATTTGCATGAGACTCGCATTGCCCTGTCTTCTGTTAGTTTTAAATAGACATTCCATATGAAGGTCAGGAACTATGTGACCGGTCTAGTTACGGCATCAATATAATACGTGTGTGGCCGGGGTCAGTTCAGTTAATGGGGTTTTGCGCAGGTAAATATTTTGACGTGAGCTAACTGTTGTACGTTTTGGTTCAAGTCGTTACAGGCCTGTCCGCCTGAGATGGAAATTCTTGACCTTAGTTTATTCTTCTTCCCAGTATTCGTTCGTACCCTTTTAGGTTTAGTGAAAAGCAACCTCGTATAATGGTTTGTCAAAGTAATCCACTGTAATATTCCAAAGAAAACTCAGCAATGTAGAAAAATAAAATATAGTTTATTAACGTCATAAGAACAGCAATATTATTTACACAATGGTGAAGTACTTGTTTTCCTGCTTACACAAAGTAGTGAGTATCCAAAAATGAAAGTGTAAATCCACAGGAATAATATATCCAATAGAGTAAAATACAAACTTGTCTACTTAAAAATACTTGTCTAATTTGAAAAACTTGTCAAGTTTAAAAAAAAAACTTGTCTTGATAATCTCAAAGACAAAGTTCTGTAAAAATCCTGTCGCCTAATGAATCCTAAAAAGCCGTAAAAGCCTGTCTATCGCCCACGTCTCTCCTTTTTATACAGCCCACTCTTTTTTCCCCGCCAATTTTCACATGATGCTTTCTTTTTCACACGGTACAAAACATCTACATTTGCACACGTTTCCTCAGCTTTTCGACTTTTTCCACACGTCTCTAACTCTAACAACGGAAAATCCCAGATTAGCAACTTCTCACAAAACTTTCCATTCAAAAATATGCATTTACTATTTTGTTGTTCTGGGACAGCTTCTCTCAAAGCCGTGAACTTTTCATGATACTGTGTTTTGTGCACAAATGTCTTAACTGCTTTTAACGTTGTTATTGTATGCGGTTTTTAACACGTATTAATGGTAGTGTATGTCAAGCGGTCACAGCTGGACACCTGCTGTCTGAGGCTGTGTATCATGCGTGTCTTACAAGCATATAATTGAACTGACAGCTTATTCTCAACTCCACTCCTATCTGTGACAGTATTTTGAATTTGAAACCTAGCCCACTTTATGCGCACTATGTCTTCATTTCGGACAAGACATGCGAAAACAGTATAAAGGGAACAGTGTAAACTAATCTAAATACATCATCATCATCATCATTCCTTTCCGTTCCCCGTGGAACATAGGGCTGAAACAGTTGCTGTCCATCGATTTCTGTTCTGGGCTGTCTTTTTCAGCTGTGCCAAAGTCATTCCAATTTCCTTAGCCTCCTCTTTCACTATTCTTCTCCAAGTTCTCCTTGGCCTTCCCACTCTTCTTTTCCCTTGTGGGTTCCAGTCAAGGGCACTTCTGGCTATGCTTGATTCTTCTCTAAATACATAACAATGAAAAAAAAAACGGTAACCGTTGCAAGAATAAATTATCTTCAGAAACAAAATTCACATGCAATAACAACGCCTCTGTATTGGTAAACATTTTTTTTCAGTGTAGCTACTTACCTTTAGGGCTGTGAACATTAATTAGGTATATTTATCAATTTCCGTAGAACCTTTCTCCAAGCTAGGAAAAGTAACGCATTGCACCATCTGTGGTCTAAGTCATCCCATGATATACTTCACTTCGATAGAAATAGTTGCAATCAACTGCCACGAGTCTTCCTCTGTGGCAGTACTGGAAGAATTTCTGTAAACTTGGGTTGATTACTGAGAACATTAATACATTTTCATCTACTGGCATAGGTTTTATGTTTATTTATTTTTTTAAACAGATGTTGGATCCTATCTTATAAAGTCTCATTCTGTTCATTATTTTTTGTCGGTTAGCCTTGAGGAAAATGGCAGCTCCTCTATTCCCCTCTGGTCTAAACTGGTGGCTGTTGGAACGTCCTTAATTTTGATCTATCTTATCTATGTCAACACGGAGCCACAGCCAGTCAGCAACAATCATGAGATCCAGAATAAGGTAGAAGCCTAGACACGGTGTTCTGATGGAAGTTCTTGCAGATTTGTAAGTATCATTTCTGCGCTGTGAAATTTTTTGCAAAAGAGAGAGAGAGAGAGAGAGAGAGAGAGAGAGAGAGAGAGAGAGAGAGAGAGATAGAGATAGATATATATATATATATATATATATATATATATATATATAGAGAGAGAGAGAGAGAGAGAGAGAGAAAAGAAGAAGAGAACAGTATAATAATTATCTCCCCCCTGCGCGCACACACACACAATGTGGTTCCCTGTATTCACAAATAAACATCAGAGCATGCTGTAGACATACTATGTAAAAGAAATTAAAATAGATTTCACCTTAACACGTGAATTTTAGAGTGTTGTTTTAATACGAAGAATAATTTTAGAATGAACAGTTGTGATCACTCTGGGGTAGATACTTAGGGCTATGATCTGTGCACACCAGTCTGTCTTCATGAGTAGTCAGTCTGCTAAAGTATTACACTACGTTAACATGTGTCCACAATAACATCTCATTGATGCTACAGGGTGACGGCTGTTAAGTGACAGCAAGATGAGACGGATGTTACGTGCATGACAGCAACATGAGATGTATGTTACGTGACAGCAAGATGAGATGGCTGTTGCGTGACAGCAAGATGAGATGGATGTTGTGTGACAGCCAGATGAGATGAGATGACATGTTCATATATCATCTTTACGTAGCAGTAATATGTCATTAGATTCAAGCAAGAATAAGCATTGTCAGCAAAATATGTGCATATATGGTACAATGTCGGTTAACTTGCGGAGAAGTAAGCTGATACGTTTGCTGTAAATTCACATTAGAATAGCATTTGCAGTGTTGTTAGCTGACAGTGGGTCTTTCACACACCGTGATAACACATCCGCCAACACGTTCTGGCTGCCTTTGATGGCACGAATGTCATATTCGTAGGGCTGGAGAGCGAGTGCTGCTCTGGCTGCTTTCTAATTACAAAATTTTTTTTAAAAATGAATCATCTTCACCTTGCATCTGTATGAATGATTCCTTGTCAATAAGTTCAACCTGTAAATCATCTTCATTAGTCCCCTCCCCATCAGTCACCTCTTCATCCATCATCGCGTCATCAGTCACCACTTCATCAGTCACCTCCTCAGTTTGGACCTGTTCATTCAACTCTGCAAGAGACTGAGCTCTGGTAGTTGTTGTTCCCATTTTAAAATATCATCATTAGTGCATTCATGAAGTACATGGATATTCCTCAAGGTTATCTCAGTGATTGGTTTGTCCAACAGGCACACTAGAGTCCTTCCTGTAAAATAAGGGGTATCTAAAAATACCTCTACAGTTGGATAAAATTCAACTGTACCCCCGAATGTGATGCACTTGACTTCTTTGCATGAGTAATCAGATTGGTCCACTAATGATTTTCGACCCCTACAGTAGTGTATCCAGTGTCCCAAAGCACTGAAACAAGTTGGCTGTTTACAAAACCCCTATTAAATACTAGTGAACCTGTCCCATCATAAGAGGACATGACTGGAAAAGGGTGTCCACACAGGAGCCCAGGAATCCCCTCTAGCTGAAACAAAGAATTACATTCAGAACAATTAGTACTATTGGATAAGTCCACACTGCATTTGCATGAGAAGCAACATTGTTATTTCGGACACTGTGAACTGTATTATTTTCACTTTGATGTACTACTGCATTGGAACGTTCAGGATTTCTAGAACGTCGAAAGTTATTGTTCTGTTGAGAACTCCTGTTATTGTAATTATTTCAATTTATTCCATAGAATGACCTATGTCCTCTGTTTGATTGGAAATTGTATCCACCTCTGTTCCAATCCCTGCTAGGTCTGAAAGAGGATTGTTGAGATATATATCCATCATCATATGATTGGAAATTCCTTTGAGGTTGCTGTGGCCTGTTGTTAAAATTATACCTTCCTCTGAAAGATCCAGTAGCCTATTATTATCTTAATTCAATCGAAAATTTCTATCCACACTATTTGATCTTTGTCTGGGTGGATTGCACATCATAGTTCTAGCTGATGCCACTGGCAATGTATCCTTTATGTTAGTCCTGCTAAGATTTCTTCCAGGATGTGCAATTTGGTACTGTAGTCCAAGACTTTCCAAAGCAGACAATGATTCAGGCTATCTCTCATGCACAAATGACAAAAAGTCACCACTGACTGAAGACAGCGCTTTGTCTCTTAAAATTAAGTCAGCCAGCCCATCAAAAGTTTTATCAATCTTTGATAAATCTGCCCATCTAGAAAAGTAAAGCTTAATGGATGAAATAAATTAAGCAAAATCCTTATCTGAATCAGGCAAACATATATATATATATATATATATATATATATATATATATATATATATATATATATATATATATATATATATATATATATATATATATATATATATATATATATATATATATATAATGAAAAAAAATGTCTTTCATGCTGTTATCTGATAACTAGAGAACGTCTCAATTGATTTTGATGCGGTTTTCACCAGCGTTTCAGTCATTTACCAGGGAAGGTTTTAAGGTATATATCGTCAAGATACAGTATCATGAGGCTGAGCAGTGAATTTTTCTTCACTCCATTCATTCTTATCTCAAGAGACTTCATTCATTCTTATCTCAAGGGGAAGGCACGTAACTTATAAACTATATAAGTCATAATGTTTATTCTTTTTCGTTAAACTTACAAGAATTGTCTTGCTTTCTGGTATTTAAGTTTTTTAAACGAAAGATTTTAACAAGAAAACTTTAAATAATACACAGCTCTATAGAGATGTCAATTAAATAAATCAGTGTGTTGCAACTGTTATGCAAATTTTGTAAAGCAGGCTTCCTGACAATAAAGGTTTTATAACTTCTAGCCTTTCAAAAGTGTCAGGAACAGAAAAATTAGCAAACTTATTAACTACTCATAGGACAAGGAAAGACAACGAGGTTTAAAATTAAAAAAACACCAACACAAAAAGAACAAATACTGATACAAATTAAAACCAAGTGCAAAGGACAATAGTTATCTATATACAATACAAAACTGAAAATAAAATGACAAATACTAATATAAATTAAAACCAGAAACTGCAAAAGACAATAGTTATTTAAGTTTAATACAAAATTAGTAAATAAAATGACACTAAATACCCCAATTATAAACAATTTTCAGGTTGAACAGGGTACACCAAGATGGAATGAGAAGAGCCAATAATGGTCAGCTGTTAAGTGCCCACAGGGATCTCCACCCACCACCTTTTTAAAACAACAGCAACGTTCTTACTAGCAACTTCGTCTACAGAGAAGCTGTCATGTAAATTATTTGTGCTAGAAAATGTGTGTATGTTCTCGGAGATTTCTGTATGTTCTGACATTATAATAGCTTAGCGATTCATTTGGATATGGAGAAAAGGCAATTAGCTTTAGTTTTTTTTTTCAGTTACTATTGTGCTGCGGAATATTAGCTACCTACCTACATAATAATTTTCAGAGTTCATTATTAAGTTTATTTACTACTTAATAACTTTACCACTTAATTATTTTCACTTTTCCTTTCATGTCTTCGTTACCTTTTTATGTTTAATTGTATCGTAGACAAGGTTTGTGTGTTATTTGTTCTAGAAAATCTGTGAATGTTCTAGAAGATTTTTTTCCTGACATTATAATTGCTTAGCGATTCATTTGGATTTGGAGAAAAGGCAAGTAACTTTATTTATTTTTTCAGTTACTATTGTGCTGGGTAATATTAAGTACCTACCTACACAATAATTTTCAGAGTTCATTATTAAGTTTATTTACTACTTAATAGCTTTACTACTTAATTATTTTCACTTTTCATTTCATTTCTTCGTTACCTTTTTCTGTTTCATTGTATCGTAGACAAGGTTAGTCTTTATCCCCATCATGTCTATCACCAGTTCTGGTCTCCATGCTTTTTTTCTCTGTATATATATATATATATATATATATATATATATATATATATATATATATAATATATATATATATATATATATATATATATATATATATATATATATATATATATACTAGCGAACGTACCCGGCGTTGCCCGGTTCCATGTCGACGTGAGTGCCATTCGGGTTTGGTGCTTCTTCTTCTTCTTCTTGCGATCGCATCTTTGATGATTACACCGTCAGACGAGTTCTCATGATGAATTCGACTGTTGTTTGAAGTTCCTCTTTAACTCCATATAGCTTTGAGTTTAGTGTTGAGTCATTGGGCCAGTATATCTTTCTTAACTGGTCATACAGAGGACAGTCCTGTAGAACATGCTCAGCAGTTTGTTCGTTTAATCCACATGTGCACAGTGGTGAAGCAGACAATCGCAGCTTGTGCATGTGTTTATTCAGTTTGTTATGCCCTGTCCTGAGTCGAAAAATAGTTGTCTGTCCCTGCCGGTCGAGAGTGTGATAGTCGTCTTTGGGTTGGTTCTGTTCTCTTCTGATAGTCTGGATAGCTCTCTTTTTCTCAAAGTATGTGACTTCATTATCTTCTTGTTCACATTCTCCTCCCTTTTTTGCAAGCCCATCTGCCTTTTCATTTCCGGGTACACCACAATGAGATGGTACCCACTGAAGTATGGTTCTCCCTTTGGCAGCCACCTTGTCTAGTTCATTTCTCAGATGCGGGAGTTTACCACCCTTGAGAGCTTGCAGGACAGACAGTGCATCTGTGAGGATGACTACCTGGTGGCAGTCAGAGTTGGTGTTATAAATCATATTTGCAGCTTGCTCTAGAGCTTGAACCTCAGCTGTATAGTTGGAACAGAATTTACCAGTGGGAATGTGCCTAGTCTCATAGTGGTTGTCAGGATATGAGATAAAGATACCGGCACCTCCATTCCTAACAGCATTAGTTGCTGATCCATCTGCATAGGCATGTATCCATGATTGATCGGGATAGCTTTCTTGGATCATACTCAATGTAGCAGTTCGTTTTTGCAGATCATTATACTCACATCCACTTGTGAGACCACTGACTGTTGTATTAATTTGGAGGGCACTGCTGGCCTGCTCCCATGGTACAGGGTATAGGGTGGGCTTCAGTGGTGTTGTCTTCATGGATAGGTCTTCTTGATGCTGTCTTATAAGTCTTTTCCCCCGATGCACAAAGCTGCTACGCTTTAGACGTCCCAATGCCAGATCATCTAGTCTTGCCTTCATTGGGTGCATTGGCATACTGTTGTACTTTTCCATCTGGATCATGGTTTTTGTGTCTCTTCTATGGGACAATGTCTGTAATCCAGCAACCTTCTGCATCTCTGTTATTGGTGTAGTTTTCATGGCTCCTGTAATGAGCCTGAGAGCTTGATTTTGCACCTTGTCCAAAGACTGCAGATGTGAGTTAGCAGCTGATGACCATGCTGCTGAGCTAAACTCTAAGTGTGGTCTTATTACTCCATTATAAATCTTCTTTAGATTTCGTTCATTTGCTCCCCCGTTGGTACCTGCTAATTTTCTGAGTATGCCCAGTCGCCCTCGGGCCCCTCCCTCTGCATTTTCAATACGCTTATTCCACGCAAGCCTTTGGTCAAATGTCACCCCAAGACAGGTGGGGCAGCTTTCTTCCTTGATCACGGTTGTCCCCAGGTGTATGTTAGCCGATTTGTCCCTGGGGGCGAGGGAGAACAGTGTTGTGGAGGTTTTGTCTGTGTTTATTGTGATAAGCCATTTCTCTGCCCATGACACTAGCATGTCTGCTGCCCGCTGCATTCTATAATTTGCTGTGGTGACATTTTCATCAGCGCACCAGAGTACTAGGTCATCTGCATATAAGGCAGCTTTAACTCCTGCAGGGAGATCTTTCACCAGGTCATTGATGTAAACAAGGAAGAGTGTTGGGGGAAATTACTCCTCCTTGAGGTACCCCCTGATGGAGCAACACTTTTCTGCTCTGCAGACCGTCAAGAGTGACTCTAGTTCTCCTGTTATGCAAGTATGACTGGATCCATTTCATCATGTTGCCTTGGATTCCACTTCTCCTAAGTTTTGCAATGAGGCCATCTTTCCACACCTTGTCAAAGGCCGCTTGAAGTCGACCCAGATCGTTAGGACCTTTTTCTTCTCCTGGAAGGCATCTTCTATTGCTTGAGACAAGTAAGTAACTTGGTCTTCTATACTGTAGCATTCTCTAAATCCAGCTTGTTCCGGCACCAGGATCTGCTCAGACTCTAAATACCATTTCAACCTGTGGTTGACTATTCGCTCCATAGTCTTCCCAACACAGCTTGTGAGACTGATTGGCCGGTAACTTGCAGCCTCGGTCTTACATTTCCCTTTCTTTAGTATGGGTATTGTGATGGCTTCTCTCCATACTTGGGGTACCGTTCCTTTCAACCAGCTGTGGTTGAATATCTCAAGCAGTTTTGTCTTTGCTGCTGAGCTCAGATTTACTTGCATTTCGTTGCTGATTTTGTCTGGGCCGGGTGACTTTTGAAACTTAAGCTTGGAAATAGCCTTCTGTAGTTCTCCTAGTGTGATGGGTTCCCTCATTGGGGCAGGAGTATCTGTCTGTCCCATGGTTGCCAGTATTTCTTTTCTTATCTCTCTCTGATGGTCTATGTCAATGGGTAAGTTGCTTTCTGAACTGTATCTTCTAGCAAACAAGTCTGCAGCTTGTTTTCCTCTGAAAAGTTTGCCACCTTCATCCAATGTGATAGTCTGCCTTGGTGAGGAATGCTCTTCATTTAGAGACTTGACTAATCTCCAAAGTTTCCTGCCGTCTTTCTCAAGGTTCAGCGATGCCGTTTTAGTTCTCCAGCTTTTCCGCTTTTCTTCTAGCTTTGTTCTCTGAAACTCTGCCACAGCCTTTTTCCATTTGTTGTGAGTTTCAAGTGAAGGCTGAGACTCTGCGTCCCTTCTAGCCCCGTCCATAGCTTCCTGACGTTCTTGGAGTGTGCTGGACCAGTATGGTATGTAGTTACGCCGGCATCCTTTGGGAATGGTTTCTTTTGCAGCCTGTAGTATGCATCTGTTGAAGTCTTTTACCACTTCATTAATGTCTCTGTTCTGTACCTTGAGGGTAGACAGCAGCGTGTTCACCTGATGCCTGAATAAACCCCAGTTGGCTTTTTTGTAGTTCCATCTTGTAATGGCTGGGCCTGTACTGAGAGTTGCACTCTGGACAGTAAGAAAGATTGGGCGATGGTCGCTTCCCCCTAGTTGGTCTCCTACTTCTCTACTAATAGATCCAGCTATATCTGGTGTGGAGAAGGCAAGATCTGGTGTTGGGGTTGTGTGCCATCCTCTGGAGTAGAAGGTAGGAGTATCTGTGGCATTATTGACTAGGATTAGGGAGCGATCATCTTGCCAAGTTTCAACCTCTTCACCTCTGTGATCCAGATGGTTATAGCCCCAGCTCTGGGAGTGGCTATTAAAGTCTCCAACTGCTATAAAGTTGGTGGCTGGTACCTGTATAGAGCTGAGACTCAGGGGTTTGTTGTTCGGACAGTAATAGTTCAGGAGTTCTATTTCCATCTTGTCTACCTTTATCTGCAGCAGCTGATATTCTGCTCCATCCATGAAGGTTTTCCTTTCGTGTGCAGGAATGTTATTCCTTACAAGAGTAAGTACTCCTCCTTTTCGTCTATCTTGTCTGTCGGATCTGAAGCATTGATATCCCCTTATTTTAAAGGTTTGATCTGCTTTCAAGTGAGTCTCTTGGATACAGCAAACACTGACTTGCTTCTCATACAAGATGTTTTCCAGCTCTGTCTTTTTGCTGTATCCAGCCTGCTTGCTGTTCACTCCCTCTGCATTCCAGTGCATCATGACAAGTGGCACTCTGGGTTTCTCTTTTTCTGTTTTGTTTTGGTCAGTAGTTCTCCTCCGCCGTCTGTTGACTCCACAAGACGGTCTAGAGGGTCCTCCAGTAGCTGAGGGTGGGCTCTGTCGAGGCTCAGAGCCCGGCACTGCACCTGCCTGGTGGAGCTCCACAGGGCGAGCACCAGAACGAGATTTATTTGACGGTGTACTCTCCATAGAAAAAAAAAAGCGAGTTGCATGATACTGTGGTTTCCGGTGCGCCTTCTGGCCCAGTATCTACGACTTTAGCACCTGTTCAACGGGAGAGTGGGCTCATCCCTAATCTGTTTATGTTCCCAGTAGTAGACTATTCGCAAGCAGCCTGGGGGTGTCACTGCTCTGCGCGGACCTTGTTTACCGAGGCGGCGTCCGAGCTCGTATGGTGAAAATATGGTTGCGTTATCTTCAAAATAGCCCTGTCTTTCCCGTGGCTTTTCTGCCATCCTGCAACTTTGAGTTAGGGAGTTCTGAGCTCCAGTCTCTTTCCCAGGCATTTTATCCTGGCCTGGCACGCATACAGAGGACCCCACTTCTGGTTCTAAGTTAGCAGTTGGGGATAGGTGGGGTAGCACACTGTGCATTCCCCGTCATCCAGGGGGCTCTCCAACTATGCAGAGCTTGCACAATGCTGTGCTCTGGTTCTGGGCTCTCCCAAGGAATCCTCACGTCCTGCACAGAGCCACTTCCCGATACCCACCACCTGCCAACCCTCCATTGTAGAAATCTCCTGCATGCGGCCATCCAGTCAAGAGCCAGTATTAAGTCTGGTGCCCAAGTGATCCCCCAAGCTCAGTGTGCAATGCTGGGTTCTCATCATGCTGCAACACAGGAGGGATTGTGATGCTCAGCCATCTCTCTCAATTCTGCACCGATAAGTGACATCGGGGACTTAACTTTGCCTCAGTACTGGGAGGCCCCGTTTCCGGGTACACCACACACAGCCAATTGAGGCAACGGTCGCCATGGGCGTGATAGACGACAAACAGTGAAGAATGAGGCAAGAAAGCATTTAACCCATGAAGTGGGGGTGGATTGGTGCAGACCAGAGCATGTACCACTCGCCGGTGGGTTCTGCATCTACACCTATAGGGTTCCACCCACTCCTCAGCCCATTTAGTCTGGCCCCTCACCCAGGACCTGTCCGGCTTGGGTGACCCTGCCAGGAGTAAAACTCCCGCCGGCATAGCTCCCGGGATCATTGAGGCGCTCAAGCTCTCCAACCACGGCAAGGTAGGCTTACATGTGGAGAGGGTTTGGTGCGAATCGTTTTATGAAGGTTTAACTTTTTTTTTGGTTTTAATTGTACTATTGCATTGAGGTGTGCTTCTAACGCAAAAAAAATTAAGAAAGGACTTCTGTGTAGACGACATTGGTATTACAGCCACTTGGCGTGTAAGTGTTCCGCGTGCTGACTCGGCGAAATGTCACGTGTAGTTGCCAGTGTGAGAGGCACTCATCGCTAAAGTCGATGCCGGTCAATCATCAGGATTCTTGGTATGCAGACTTTCACCCCGCTGCCACAAAAACCATTCAGCGTTTTTTTAGTTTTTTATTCCAAAGATGACATTTTTTTAAATCATAAAAAATCAGAGCATTTCAGACACAAAGAAGAAAAAAAGTTCATGCAATCTGCATATATATACATCTATATATATATATACATTGAGTCACAATAATTCGTCAGGAGAGACACTGACATAAGCAGTAGTGGCAATGGAAAATACTTTCTAAATTTATGCACACTTTGTATCCTATATAATTATAAATAGCAGAGGTTGAACAGAATATTATTTAATTTAGCTTTTAAAAAAAAACTGATTGAGTGAGTGTATGCGCGCGTAAAGCTAATTGATACCACAGTGAAGATGGATAAAGCACCTATTCTTGCAACGCAAAAATACTTCATACAATTATTACAAATTAAGTGCATCCAAATATAACTGTTAAAAAATACCCAGACAAGGTAAAATATTAGACGACACTGACGACTCTATAATTTGACGTATTGTTGAGCTAGAAGAAAGAAACTACTAGGTTGAAGAACATACTGTAATTTTTATCTAATGGAACCACTGTCCGATGGTGAATTGTGGAGCTGATTCCCTTGATGTGCCTCAAGGGAGAATAGCTTTCTAAGGCTAAAAGGACACCAATTCTCTGTGTTGTGTCCTTTGGTGGTTAATTTAAATTATTTACAGCTGAGCCAGGTGGGGGGTAATTAGTGTTAGTAACTTCTGTTCTAACTTGTGGTTGCTGGAATTGGCTGTTAGCCTACTGTTTTTAGTAACTTACTATATTACTATACATAACTGTTGGTCGCGATTGAACTGATCAGTTCTTTGTAAACTGCTGTGTGAGTACACTGAGATAATACTTCACTAATGACTGTCTCGCTGGTTGACTTTTCAGAATTCTATTTTGCACTGACGCTCGCTATGACAAGACTTTTGGTTGAACTGCCTGGTAAGAGTAGGTTTTAGTAATTAAAGTTGCTCTAATCCTCTACCACCGATGAAAGTGCCATATGTTTCAGTACCTTTCATATTTATGACAAGGTAATTCTTTTTCTTGAATGGACTGTCTATAATCTATATAGTTCGTTGCTACCTTTGCGCTGTCTAGCTAGACTATATTACATGCCCTTAAATTAAGTTCTGATAGTGTATGAGTCTTGGTCATTATTTTTCTGTATCATAAATTTACTGACACTATTATTAAAGTACGGGAGAGTCATGTTTATGTTTTTCACGCTTAAATATTTTACACTAATATTGATTTACCAAGATACATATGTATTAATTGTTAGCTGTCTGCATATATAGCCAAGAAAATTCTAATTTTATTTATACCCATTACCCTTTTAAATGAAGCCAGACATCTGTGTGTTTTCTTATCCCTGCTGCAAACATTCATTATATCCCACAACTGGACATGGTATGAAATGATTACTAATGTGGAAGTGATGACAAGAACTATTTAAGTGCCAGAGAAACAATAGGTCAGAAGCAGACACTAGTGTTGGATAGAACACACAATGAGGAAACTTCTTGATAAAATCACAAAGTAGTCGTTGCTCCGAAATCTTCAGGGTAGAACAGGTATAAGCAGACAAGAGAAAAAAGAGCATGGAGACCAGAACTGGTGATAGACATGACGGGGATAAAGAAGTCATGGAAAGACCTTGAGCAGATGTCACAGGACAGGAAGGCTTGATATAAATGTGTTGGTCTGTGCTCCTCAGGGAGCTAAAAGGGTAATGTATAACTAAATGGTTATACAAGAACGGTAATACTATATACAATGTCACTTTTTTTTTCTTCATTGCCATCATTATCATGACTGCCAATCAAGTGCTTTGACAATGCCTTAACTTGGTCAAATCTTTCACTCATCCATATATTCCATGGATGATTTCCTAAGCAAGCATGTGCACACAAGAAAAAAACCGACATCAAGGTCTTGTCATCACTGCCTCATCAAGCAGTGCACTGTTTTATTTCATAGCTGAACAAGAAAATTAATACAGTACACAACATTTAGATGCATGCAAATATCAAGGTAAATAACATTCACATGAAGTTATGATAATATACAAATGATGTCATGATCATTGTAAGAACACCAATACTTGTCTAAACTAAAAAAACATGTAGTCTACTGTCCAGGTTTCATAAATACTTCTTTGGCCTCTTTTATCACTGTCACTAGTCAAGACAAAATACTTGGCTGGTACCTACAGGGTGATCAAAATGTCACTCCCTACATTTGAATTTGTATATCTTCAGGTGTACCTACTGATGTACATGATACAAATGTGAAAACAAGAAAGAATAATATTTTGCCATTTGATTAATAAGTTGATCTCACTTTGTGCTCTGATGCTTATATGTGGTATAGCATTTCATATAAGAAAATAAAAAAAGAATTAATAAATATTAGACATGTAATAATATTTGGACATGTGCCCTAACATATCCGAATAGGTTGAACCGGACGCGACGCGCCTCGCCTAAATGAGGCAAAATTTTATTTTTAACCAAACAAACAAAAAATATAAGAAAATAACAGTGAATCCTCTTATTTTGTTGTTTGTTCCATATAAATTAATTGTAAACAAGAGCAAAGTAAAAATGTAAAAACTGAGAGTGACTGTTCCATCACCCTATAGACCTAGCTTAGCTTCTCTGCCATTTTGTTTACTTCAAAATATTATATAACTTGGTTACATATCACCTCCTACAACAGACAGCTCAGAGATGAAATGTGGACGTAATAGAAGACAAGAATATTAACAAATTCTGCTAACGAGAATACAAAAATGGCAGGAAGAATTAATTTGCCACAGATGAAAGAAGATTTTTAAAAAAAAAATTTGCCTTGTTTTGGCGAGGCGTGCCATGCTCAACCTTGACATAAGGCTCGTCGTTTATAATAGGGCATATGTCCAAATGTAAAAGACCTTGTGGTTATTTAATGAAATATCTTATGACAAAGGGAAAAATCGAGGGCAAACGAAGATGAGGAAAACAGGTAGATCCAGGATGGAAAGATAAGATAAGAACATAGCAAGTATCTGAAACAAAGAAGAAATGAGTTAAGAAGAAAAAGATGATCAATTTAAATTCATTATCTCCTTTTTTTTCTTTGCCCCCTACAAAGTATAGAACCACCACTGCAAGAGGCTCCCTTTCAAGAAGCCTTCTTTTAAACCACATACTTTTAAAACACATACTTTTAAACCACATACTTTTAAACCACATACTCTTGCAGCAATGGTTTCTGCAGCAGTAAATGTTTTAACACGATGAGGTTGCCAGCCTTATGCACAACCTCACACTAGTCACCTCTTAAGGCATACCTCAGGAAGCAGTAGTCATATTCTTTCCTTGTCTTATAAGGGACTCCCGGGGCTGCTTTAAATACTAGACTAAATAACAATGCTACTAATTTAGTATCTATAAAACTGTGCCACACTAACTGTTGACATTAGAACTCAGTTTTGGTGGAAACTTTGGAGCACAATTAGGTTTAGTACACGGTGCACAGCATACATACCACCAGCCTTAATTCTTCTAATGACTTACAAATTTATGTTTCAACTTAACGATTTATGTGCCCTTTTGACATGACTCTTAATGCCCTACTGATAATCGTGACTGTGATTGTGGAAAAATGCACACATAGAAATTAAAATATTAAATAAATAAAAGAATGCACAGCTTTCAAATCACTGTCAGAGTTTTATGAAGTAGTATGCACTGACCAGTTTACTCCAATGAAGCAGGATGGATAAGGTACAGCAACTGTGACTGGATGAAAACTTAGTTCCCATAATGCTTTGTATTCAGTATGGAACAATAAAAAAATAAAATACAGTACTTAAAAATGTTGTGACCAAAAGTTTAAAAAACTGAACCATTATAAAGAAATCTCCCTGCACACTTCTACACTGATCTAAGTAAAACCTATTTAAACACCATCCTCCCTCTCACACATTTTACCACCAATAACAACATGTTGATTCTCATATTTATTTATGAAGTAATCTCTTAGCCCTTCCACCTTGCAACTTTATGAAAACCATAACCCATTACCTACTTCCCATCTTAGAATGCTCTCCCTGACTTTGACATGTCTATCTTGTTTCACTCACACAAAAACAGTTTGGGTAAATAAATCTGGGGTTTCAAAATTAGCTTCGAAAGTTAACAATCTTGTGCTCTAAAAGTTAGTTAGCATTATAAAAGCCACCTTGGCAACTTCAAGCTTATACTCAGGCATCACATTTATTATATGACTGCCCTATTGTGAACACAGACCATACACATGAGGTTGAAGTAATGTATAAAAGTTACATAAATTTACTATACAATCTCTTTACTGTTTACTCTCTTAAACTTGACGGTTAAGTAATTTAATTTATACTACAAAAGCTATGTCACAATAATATGTCAGCGGTTTTATTTACTAATTAATGTTATTAAACTTTTGCTTAATATTATAGTGCAAAATATTTCTATTATATTAATGTTATGAATCTTTCTTTAATGACAAGCGATGCTCCCAAGGCTGTGAGAGAGCAGTGTCATTTTTATGTGAATGCATACATGTTATGAGTAACTGTTTAAGATCTCTCAATTATTTAACGCAAAATATTTATATTATATTAATGTTATGAATCTTTCTTTAATGACAAGCGATGATCCCAAGGCTGTGAGAGAGTAGTGTCATTTTTGTGTGAATGCATACATGTTATGTGTAACTGTTTAAGATCTCTCAATTATTTAACTCGAAAAGGGGGGGGGGGGGGGGGGGGGGGGGGGGGGGGAAGGGGGGGGGGGGGGGGGGGGGGGGGGGGGGGGGGGAGGCTCATCGTCTCTGAAGAGAAAGAATAGATTTACTGCACCCACAGGCACGTCACACGAGGCGACTAACATGAGGTTGTGCAGGTGGCTACCAACCTCATCATGTAAAATAAACTACCACAGAAACCATAACTGCAAGAACATGTGACTGCTTGGTGCAGCTACAGTTATGGGTCTATGCTCTGTATGGTGCACAGTTGACAATGATGACTTTTATTTTTACTTCTGTGTGTATGTGTGTGTGTGTGTGAGACATTTCTTGTTATCCAGCTAAATGAAGGTGCCACATCCACACACCCCCCTAACAGAATCAAATAATTCCTTCTGTAGATGAACTGTCTACATTATGTAACAAACCAGACCACAGATACCTACAGTATTTTTTCGGAAAATGCATTACTATATACACACACAAAGATTATTATCTACATTAATGTTTAAATCACCACTTAAGTAAAGAAATACAACAGACAGCACAACATTCACCAGTGATGGAAGATTCTGCACTTTTATCAACATAAGATATTTTGTACATGTTACCTCTGAAAAGGGAGCCGCGGTAGCATAGTGGTTAGTGCACTGGCTTCCTAACGCAGTGGTCTATGGTTCGATCCCCAGACGAGGCGGGAATTTTTTAGGCCACAAACGGCTCCTGGGTCGACCCAGCCCCAAATGGGTACCAGAGCAACTCTGGGAAGGTTAAGGCGGCCGGCGTGATGCCGACCACATCACCCCTCGTGTGCCGACGGTCAAGATAATATGGGCCTAACACCATATTCCCAATATGCCTCAATGGGCGTGTAACGGGTTCCTTTACCTTTACCTTTACCTCTGAAAGCATTAACAATCCTGGACCTGGGGTTTGCTTGTATTGAGGACACATAATTAAATCATACAGGAAACTCTTAAAAGCATCAATAAGTAACGAAATAAGGAAACTTCATTCAACATGTGATGGGATTGTTAGCAAGTAATTGGTTACAATTTCATGTAGTTCCCTGGGGTTTCTGAGGAGACAAAGAAAGAATCGAACTACTTTCCCTCTGGTATGTCGTATAAGGTGACTAATATGAAGCTGTGCATGAGGCTGGCAACTTTATCATGTAAAACAAGTTACTGAAATCACTGCTGCAAGAGCATATGCATGTTTTGGACAGGCTTCCTGTAGAGGGACCAGCTACAGTGGTAGCACCATGCTCCACAGGGAGTGAAAAGGAAAATGATGATGATGATGATAACTTGACTCAACACACACACACCCCCCCTCTTATATCAATATATAAGGTAAAGGATCCCGTTATACGCCCACTGAGGCATACTGGGAATATGGTGTTTGGCCCATATTTTCTTGACCATTGGCACACTAGGGGTCATGTAGTCAGCATCACGCCAGCCGCCTTAACCTTCCCAGAATTGCTCTGGTACAAAATTCATTAGGCTGGGTCGACCCCAGAGCCGTTTGCGGTCTAAAAAATCCCACATCAACTGGGGATCGAACCATGGACCACCGATCTAGGAAGCCAGTGCACTAACCACTGCTCCATATCAATATATGGTGGTGAGTAATTCCTGCCAGATCTTACTGCTGCAGTTTATTACGAGCATAAGTTAATACAGTCTTGTTTTTTCAATCAAGACCTATTCCTTCATTGCATTCAATTCGTTTTATCATATTGGACTCTGTCAAAAACTATACTGTAGTCTATGAAGCACACATACTTTTTTTGGATTTCTGCTAATATTTTTATACAAAATATTGCTTGTCTTGTTCTGCTGAAAATCAAAATATTCTTCACGAGGTTGTCTAATTTACATTTTACTCTTTCTTGTATGATCTTGAGCAATATTATAATTGTGTGGCTCATCAGGCTGATTGCTGTAGAGTCTGAATACTCCATTGCACTAGGCTTTTTGGGGGGGGGAGGAGAGGACAAAGCTATGAAGATGATATTTTCAGGTCATGTGGTCTGTATTGATTATATCAGTAAACGGGTCCATAATTTTATCTATACTAGCAACTGAAGTCCCCAGTGATAATCAACATTATAAAATTTACATGCTAGATCAAACAAGTGAAAGCTGAAAGACTGATAAAATCATCATTTAGATCAAATTCTAAGTTCAAGCTAAGAGTGCTCAAGAAGGCGGCTGATGGACAAAACAGAAATGGATTTCAAAGAAGGTGAAAATAAATTACCAGAGACAGGTGTTAGCTGTTTAAGAACCTTAAGCACTCCAGAGCAAGGATACAATAAATAATACTGTAACTGTTTAACTTTTTTTTTAAATGTGTATACTTTATTTTAAAATTTATAAAATTGAAAGAGAAGTAAAGTTAACAGACTCTACAATTTTTTGACAATAAAACTGAGAACTCTTCAAGCTTAAAAAACAACATAAAGCTGCTCAATAATCCACTGCAACTTCCTTTTACATTTTTTTTTGCCATGAGATGAACATACTAAAAATAAATTCTGAAGAAGCAAATCAACGTTCTACCTAATATAAACAGCCAATGCTATTAAAGAAAACATGCCATATTTCTATGACTGTGTTTAACCCACTTTTCAGCAACAAAAATGAAGAGTAATTTGCTCTTTCCCCTTTCTCTTCCGACAACAAGAAATCTTTTTATTATTTTCAATACATGGGGTGACAGAGGAGAGAATTATATATGACCAGTCACAATACACTTAATAAGCTTCAATTTAAATTCTAACTGCTTTGTGTGCTAATTAATTTTGGCATCATGGACCAGCCTTTCAATGCATAGGTTAACAAAAAATAATAAATACAAGTTGAAAAACATGATGGTCTGCTACAAAATGAGGCTTATGTCACTGTTATTTTACACCTTGAAGTACTGGATACTAACAAGACACCAGCATTTAAAATATATTCAGCATTAGTAAATAGCTAAATTAATCATGTGGTGCAATCTGGTATTCTGGTGACATCAGTAACAAAGGAGACAAAAAATTTGTAATTTGGTTTAAAATTTTGAGACTAATATTTTATGAAACGTTGTATTCTATATTATAATAATGGTATTATTAGCATCTATCAAAAAATGATCTTAAATACGTTTAACAGCCATTAGGAAAGCACTGATTTATTCATTCATGTCACCACGGTTCAGAGCCTATGCCGAATTTGACATCTCTAAACACCCACTGCCTTCAGATATGTGTAACTTTCATTATTTTTCTGATTTTAATGTTTTTTCATTGTTACGAGGATTGAGAGATGTTAATGTGACAACAATATCTCAAAACAATTACATGCTACAGTGATGCTGTATCACACATTAGTCATCTGCTAGTCTACCAGGAGTCTCTGAACATTCACAGAAAGAATAGGACTACTAATTCTCATACATGTCGTAACAGACTGGAGCTGGCAACCTCAACATGTCAACCAAATTGTTACAGAAACCAACACTGAACGAGTACATGAATGCCTTGGTGCAGGCCTCTTGCAAGGGGGCCAGTTGTACTGATGGCTCTAGAAGAAGCAAAGGAGGGAAACAGTAATGATAAATCTAGTAACAAATCATGTCTGTATGAAAGGTAAAAGGGGTAAAGGATACCGTTATACTCCTACTGAGGCATATTGGGAATATGGTGTTAGGCTAGGCCCATTATTTTCTTGACCATCGGAACACCATGAGTGACGTGGTCAGCATCACGCCTGCCACCTTAACCTTCCTAGAGTTGCTCTGGTACTCAATTCATGAGGCTGGGTCAACCCCAGAGCCGTTTGCAGTCTAAAAAATCCCACCTCAACTGGGGGTTGAACCAAGGACCATCGAGCTAGGAAGCCAGTGCACTAACCACTGTGCTACCGCAGCTCCCTCATGTCTATATGAAGACAGTATAAAAACCTTGAGATAAGAGCTTCAACTTTGCTATTTCAACAATGTTTTAGAACAAGTCATCTATTTAAGATACACTGTAGACACATGCATGATCTTTTCTGACAAATGTGGCCTATATCATCTGACATCATTTAACATCGGCGGGTACCAGATCCCAGAAATCAGATATGCTGACGACACAGTCCTCCAATCGAGCAACCCAGAAGGACTTGAACAATTAATACTATCCACCAAAAAAACACAGTGAGGCCCAGAATCTATACCTAAACACCAAGAAGACCAAAGTATTGACAACAGACAAAGTAAAGACCAAACCAGAAATTGAAATTGATAACGAAGAACTGGAAAGTGTTAATGAATTTGAATACTTAGGATTAATCATCAACAGCTCTGGCGACTGTGCAGTAGAAATTAAAAGAAGACTTGCAATTGCTTCACATAAACTAATACAGATGAAAAACCTATGGCAAAGCACAAGCAAAGAAACAAAGTTACAACTGATCAGAGCATGTATATTTCCAGTAGCAACATACGGCTGCGAGACTTGGACACTCAATAAAACAGTTGCAAAACAGGTAACATCATTCGAAATGAAATGCTACAGAAGGATGTTGAGAATACCCTGGACAGAAAAAAAGACCAACAGAGAAGTACTGCACTCACTAAATGTACAGGAACATTGGCTCCTAAATACCATCGCAATAAGGAAGCTGAAATTTTTCGGTCATATAAAAAGACATAATAGTCTGGAAAAAATAGTGATGGAAGGCATGGTCCCTGGAAAAAGGGGAAGGGGTCGACCTAGATGACGGTGGACCCAGGACATCACAGAGAGTCTGAACTTGTCTTTGGCTGATGCAGGTCGACTTGCCCAGAATTATGATGCGTTCAGAGCAGCTGTAATGGAGACAACGTTCTGGAAAGAATACGTCACATGATAATGATCATCTGACAGCATAAAATCTGTTTAAAAGCACTAATTTGTATCCATTTTGCTGGACCAGCACAGGTCGATTAACAATAATGCAACAGGACACCTCTAACCCACTAATTACATACCACTCTTGCCTCTAAAGCTGCTAGATACTCTTACTTACTTAGTCGTTCCCCTTTTACCGTGAGGTGTAGAGATTTGGAAGAGAGAGCGCCAGACTATCTTATCGGCTGTCTTCCTCCTGGCCTCGTTCCATTCTAGTCCTCGGTCTTTCAAAGATTGTCTAATGTTGTCCTCCCAGCGGACTCTGGGTCGTCCTGGGGGTCTGGATCCCTGGCTCTTTGTTTCCCATGCTTGTCGTGGTAGCTGATCTTCTCCCATTCTGCAGACATGGCCAAACCATCTTAGTTGGGACTGTTCTACTTGGGTCTGCAGGGGGTGGGATTTTAGGCCTTGACGTATCGTCTGGTTGCGGACCATGTCTCTTCTTGTTACTTCAACCACCTTCCTCAGATACCTCATTTCTGAGGTTTGGATCTGGCTTTTATGGGTTGTAGTCATTGCCCATGACTCGCATCCATATGTCAAGACTGGGACATAGGTGGAGCGTTATACAGCCATCTTCGTTTTCTTACCAACCTGTCTCTTGCTGAGGAATCATCGATTTATGGCCTGAAAAAGTCTTCCAGCTGCTGCTTTTCGAGTGGCCAACTCTTCTTTGATGCCTCCCTTTCTGTCCATAATAGCTCCGAGATATTTAAAGTGGTCGACCTACTCCAGGACCTGTTCTCCCAGCTTATTCTGATGTCTTCTTTCTTCTCGTGATATCACCATGGATTTTGTTTTAGAGCTGCTTATGAACATCCCTCTCTTCTCCAGCTCTTCCTTCCAGACTTGCAGGTTGGATTGGAGATGTGCCTCTGATTTAGCAATCAGGGCAACATCATCAGCAAATGCCAGCTCTGAAATACATACCTGTCTCATCTTCCAGTACCCCACTGAATACTTTCTTGTTCTCTCCTTACATGACTTGATAACATTGTCCATGAGTATGAAAAGATAAGGTGACAGGATATCACCTTGTCTTACACCAGTGGTGGTCCTGAACTCTTCTGACTTATGGTGTACTGTCCTCATATAATTTCTGCAAGACTTGTAGAAGCTCTTTATAGCATGAATCAGAGGTGCTGGAATGTTCTTCCTTGCCAAACAGTCCAATAGTTTGCTCCAAGGGACCCTGTCAAATGCCTATTCCAGATCTATGAAACAAAGATGGATCTCACTCTTATACTCAAGGGCCTTTTCACTCAGCTGTCTGAGTGTGAAGATTAGGTCTTGAGTACTTCGGTTAGCTCGGAATCCACACTGGACCTCATCCAATTGTGGCTCAGCTAGGCGTCGGAGTCTCTGCTCTGCTAGATACTCATATTAAGCAAATATAACATGGAAATCAAAATGATCAATTGCCTTGCGTAGTGTAGCCTAGTTATTGGGGGGTCTCTGAACAAACCAATAGGACTACTGCATTGTCAGGCATGTTGTACAAGGCAACTAATATGAGGTTCTGTATGGGGCTGGCAACGTCATTATGTCAAACAAACTGCCACAGAAACCATCATTGTGACAGCATGTGAATGCTGCAAGTGGACCACCAGCTGCAGTGACTCCATGCTCTGTAAGAAGCACAAAGGATAGTGATGAAATGATCAAATGTTTTTTCTCCGCACACTAATCCCATGACAATTCTTAAACATTTGAGGCCACACCTCATTATGGTCACACTCATGCTCTAATTTAAGTTCTTTATGAAACAACTGGGCCGGTTTCATTAACATACTACTTGACAAGTCCACTCCATCACTCCAACGTTGTCGAACCTAGTATTCTTACAATCTTTCAAAGTTTTTCTAACGCTCATTTGTTTGTTAGAATTTCTTTCTGTATAGAAATCAAGATTTCCTTTGCTTCTTTATATCATAAACAGTTGACGAAATAATACCATAGACGTTACAAGCCTCCGCACAGAAACACTGTGATCCAGTTTTTTCAACAGTTCTACCTCATCTTGTTTCTATATGGACTGGTGTTACTACAAGACTGACGCTAGCGCCTTTCTTAGCATCCATGACTAAGGGTACATTTCAGAAAAATAAGCTAGTTTGGTTTGGTTTGAAGAATTATCTTCATTGCACACGGACAACTCCATCAGTGCTCCGATCTCCTCCCTTAGATCACACAAGGAGGATCTCAGCACAGTGCTTGAACTTCATAGCACCGCAAGAATTCCAATGGGTGTATATTGGAATTACACATTCTATAAATATTTATCTGGTATGTAGGGTTCTAATTTTTAAAATTTGCCACGGCAGCGGCACAAAAAAAAAAAAGCTAATAATCACACAAATTTTATGATAATCACCTAAAACTGCAGCATAAACAATCTTAATGAGCTTACACTATACACAACACCATGTGTGGTAACTCAGTAAACTTGTCTAGTGATCGCAGTCTGGATTAAAACAGGTGTCAGACCGTCCATTCTCTGAAAATTGGTGGTGTACCTGTTTTATAATTCCAAAGCACCCACCGCAGTAGCTCATTTGAATAAAGACAAAATAAACACTTTTCAGTAATAGTTTCTATATGTTGTTTTCCTCAAAGGAAGTTTTCAAAAAACACCAAGTGATGTTAAAACTTGATTCAATATTTACATCTAGTTTATGGTACAACATCTAAGACAGAAAGTTCTGTGTCTACAACACACATGCATTTCTCTTTAAACATTTATCATTTTACAAAACAGCAATTAAATTCTTCTTGTTGTGCAAATGACACTTTTACTGTCATTCCAATTTTTTTTTTTTTTAAAGTTAAGAAAACAAACAAGAATTAAAATTGAACTGCACACACACTTGTCCACACGCATGTATGCACAAAAATAAACACACATACACACACTTTGAGGTATAAATGGCATGGCAATAACAAGGGTGGAATCAATCATCCAATGACTTTGATTTAGGAAAAATTAATAGCTAAATTTGACTTTTAAATGACAACATCCTTATCCTGTGCAAACAAAAACTATAAACACCAAATACAATGCATGAAATATTAAATGTGATAACAAGCAGCTGCTGACACATTCAAAATGTTGACAGAAAACATTTGATGATACATTCAAAATGCAACAGAAACAGTTACTGACACATTCAAAATGTTGACAGATAACAGTTGATGACACATTAAAAATGCTGACCGAAAACAGTTGATGACAAATTCAAATGTTGACAGAAAACAGTTGATGGCAACTTCAAATGTTGACAGAAAACAGTTGATGACACATTTCAAATGTTACCAGAAAACAGTTGATGACATTTCAAATGCTGACAGAAAACAGTTGAAGACACATTTCAAATGTTGACAGAAAACAGTTGATGACACATTTCAAATGTTGACAGAAAACAGTTGATAACACATTGCAAATGTTGACAGAAAACAGTTGATAAATTCAAACCTTGACAGAAAACAGTTGATGAAACATTTCAAATGTTGACAGAAAACAGTTGATGACAAATTCTAAATGTGACTGTGAATAGTGTGCAAATTTGCAAAGTGGATTATGAGATTAAATATTACATATAAAAAATAAAAATAAAGCTCAGTTGTATGTAATAATTAGGACACAAACAACAGGGTCTTAGCCACATGGGCCTTCACGACGCATGGAAACTACAAACAACGTATCATCATATGACTGTATCCAAATTACAGAACATGAACAAATATGTTTCTCATGGGCATGAACTGCAAAAAAAAAACAAACACATCAAATATAAATCAACAAATACTGTCAACAGTACTAAAAATTACACTGTACATTTGATTAATTTGGCATCAAATGTTTGCACCTTACCAACAAGTCAGCAGCAGTTGTAATATACTACCAATAAATGGCCCAATAATTTGGCTGCTTGTTAAGAAATCTGGCTACACAATTATTTCATTTCTTCCCATGTCAAGAGAGTAGGATGTAAGACAAAATGGAGCAAAGAAATTGTAAGAACTCACAACCTAAACGATTAACAGCACTAGAAACACACTTAGCTCACTGATTTCACATTCCAGAACGCACAAGAATGTAATGGACAAGAAATGCATACGAATAACATGTCCTAAATAAACTAAAAATACTCATATCTGACTGGCCTGGTTGAAGTTAAGCCAAAAACAATGAATAGATACATTACTAAGAATAATATAACATGGAACAAACATACACGACAATCAACTAATAAAGTTCTAGTGTATAATTTAATTCCCATAACAGGCTGACTAGATCAAACAGCTAAGTAATAAACAAGACTGCTTTACGAGTTAATGATATTAAGTACATTGATAAAAGATAAGATGGGATTGAAATGGTTTATAACAGCAGTGAATTCCAGACCTGTACAATGATATGTATCCCTTCTTCTCAGTACACCATCTTCATATTGAAGGTAGGCTGCGCTGAGTCTCCAACAACTTCCATCTCTTGCCTTGATAGTAAACTGACAGACTAATCCCATTCATTTCTTGATGCTTCCATCCTATTTATAGTGTTACTGATGTATATTAACTCATTCTGCCCCAAGAGCCACAGAACGTGCAAACACATCATACATTAACCTCCCATAGACCACCTAGTAATCCCCCTTGGTTATAGTCAGTTTTTTTTCTCTCTGTGCTTTCATTTATTAACCTTCAGCTCCCTTTGCCAAGTCCTCCTGTCCCGTGCCATCAGCTCCCTTTGCCAAGTCCTCCTGTCCCATGTCATCAGCTCCCTTTGCCAAGTCCTCCTGTCCCATGCCATCAGTTCCCTTTGCCAAGTCCTCCTGTCCTATGCCATCAGTTCCCTTTGCCAAGTCCTCCTGTCCCATGCCATCAGTTCCCTTTGCCAAGTCCTCCTGTCCCGTGCCGCCAAGTCCTCCTGTCCCGTGCCATCAGCTCCCTTTGCCAAGTCCTCCTGTCCCGTGCCGCCAAGTCCCCCTGTCCTGTGCCATCAGCTCAAGATCTTTCTATGTCTTCCTCATTATTTTCATTTCTGTCTCCAGTTCTCTTCCCCATGTGTTTTTCAGTCTATCTCTACTTCTCTTACCCTGGGAATGCCAGAACAGGTTTCCTCATTGTGTGCCATAATCACCTCCAGCGACATCATCTCATCTCTTGTTCCATCTGGCACGTATCTGGTTTATCACCAGCTCTACACTGGTGACCTTGACATTACTATTTCAATCCTTCTAGCTACATAAGCCCCCATTTAAGAAAGTCAGTAATTTCTTGGTTGATGTTTTAACCATATATGAAAAATGTCTTGATTGTCGTTTTCTATGTTTCACAACCATACAATAGGGCTGACTTGACATCTGAGTTGAAGATTCAGATTTTTGTGCTGGACATATTTCTTTTGATGCCCGTAGATTTCTCAATGCAATAAAACCACCTCTTGCCTTTGTATCCTTACTCTGATATCATTGTATGTCCCTCAAACTGTGTCTATGTTGCTACACTTTATAAAATATAAAACATATATGCTGCATATAAAACCTGCAGTATTTCAAAATTTTCTGTCATCAATTTACAATTTCATATAAATATATACAGCCCTTTAACCTAGACCCTTGGTAATAAACTGTAGCCTTTTATGAGTAACACTCATTTTCTAACAAGCATAAATATTTCCTGCTTGTTTTAAAAACGTCACCTGTGGAGAAAATGGTATCTATTTTAATGCTGGAACATAAATTAAAAACCGCATGGGAGAGAAGGATTTAATATATCACATATTATATATATATATATATATATATATATATATATATATATATATATATATATATATATATATATATATATATATATATATATATATATATATATATGCCACCACTTTACAAATTACGTTAGTGAATTGTTTTTTCCTCATTGCGACTGTTAGACTACATACATACATACATAGATCACATCCTCTGGGCATTTAGCAGGTAACACGTGAAGCCAACAAGGTGGAAGTTTATAGTAACAAAGAATATTGTTATTTTTATGATGATTGATGCTTGTCACAACTAGCCTCTAACATGTAGTCACTGCCACGACAGTCAAAATAATGACAGCTGCTGGAATCACTGCATTACAAAAATAATTTCTCACGTTTATTTTTTTTCTGAATGTAAATTATTATTTTTTTTTTTTTAAGTGGAGAAAGAATATAAGATGGAGGATGCACAGCCAAAAACAGAAAGAGCAAGAGGGTTTTTTGATATTTTGTTAAATTCCACATACATAAGACATGATCATGGTAGCAAAAT
The DNA here is from genome assembly GCA_024509875.1 of Oreohelix idahoensis. Taxonomy (NCBI): domain Eukaryota; kingdom Metazoa; phylum Mollusca; class Gastropoda; order Stylommatophora; family Oreohelicidae; genus Oreohelix; species Oreohelix idahoensis. The sequence goes on along the minus strand of JAMPIV010005012.1, from coordinate 381,995 downwards.
AATGCTATACTGGCATCAACAGCCTTGGATCAAGTGGCCTACTCATGAACTATATCTATTGTGGCAGATCACATGAATAAATAGCCACTTTATTTACTTTTGTAGATTTGAACAGCAACTACATTCACTGCTGTAGGTTATAGTAAATGAACAGTAACTATATCTACTGCTGTAGATTGCAGCAAACAAACAGTAGCTATATCTACTGCTGTAGATTATACCAAATGAACATAACTGTGCTTCTTTTACTCAAATTTAGGGAACATCGGGGCCTGTATATTTATGATACTGTGCCTGTCAGGCTTGATGTGAAGACTAGAAATTTGCTTGCACTCTCAAACTTGATAAAAAAGCACCACATGCTTTGTAGTGACAACAAGCCACGAAAGATGAAATACCACAAATCTATTATTAGTGTCCATTTACAAAACTTTACTTTGTACTTCAAAGACTAAATTAACTAATAAGCTGACCAGCTTTATAGGTGAAAAAATTCAGCTTTCACTTTCAAATACATTAAATGCAGCCCTATATGAGTTATTCGCTAGTAAGTCCTGTAGGAGTCACCTTATCATTTTGTCCTACATCAGCTGCATATCCATATACTTTTATATGTGCCACTGATCCATACAGTCCTGTATGACTCGCCTACCTATTCGTCCTGCATGAGCTACCTATCCATTATGGCCCTTGAATTAGTCATCTGTGTAATGTCTTCAAGTACTGTTCACACAACTATGTGGAAGACATGTGAAGCTCTGTGCTTACTAAATGTGCTTATCCAAGCCTAGTGTGAAACATAGGTTTTAATTTTTAAAACACCAAATGCACGCTGTTTCACTGGGAATCCGAGTTTCCCTGTTTCAGCATAAAGTTAGAATACCAAAAATTCACAAATAGTGAAGGTGTCTAAATGAATGAGATAGTAATCACTAGAAGAGCAAAAATTAGTAGACATGGCATCTTTATGTCAAGTACATGTATCAGCTTTGTGTAAGTGGTCACTTCAGGATACATGGTAGAATTCTAATGCTCGACTTATTCTGTTTACAGAAGATAAACTGGTTTCAAACCACATGGACTAACAAGACTTTTTACTCTGTGATGGAATTATTATTTTTTTTTTTCAGCTGTCTATTGGCGAGGCTATTATTATCCATCCTACTCTCTCCCTCCCCAGTGCAGGCTATCAAAACAAAACGGACCCAACAAAATAAAAACAGTAGAATGACACTTGGGAGTCATGACTTAATTAGGCCAGCCCCTACCCCTAAAGCATCAATGTAGAAGGGCCAAAATGCCTGTCTAATGGGGACTTTACTGATGTCAGACTGCCCCCTGTTGTAATGCTGTGTACATAAGTTTCCTTTTACTTTGGCTGAAATAACAGCCTCATAAGACCAACTTTCATCAGTTATCACCAGGGCCTGGACCTAAATGGCTGAACCCTTGGCCATCAAGTCCCGAGGGAAAGCCCATGCCTGTGGGGTGGGTAGGGTAACTGTAACCTCCTCCCATCATTGTTGGTGGCATCATGGGCCACATAGCCCCTCCCAAGGTGGGAGGTGCAGCAGTTCCCATCATCATGGATGACATACTAGGATAGCCCAGCGATGTCTGTGGGTAACCCATCATGTTTTGTGGAGGGGACATCATTGCAGATGGTGTAAAAGGTAGAGCACCTCCACCATAGCTGGGGCCATAGCTTCCAAACGTAGGATTGTTACCATATCCACCTATACTGGGTGCTAGCATACTTGGACTACTGAATGCACTCATTCCACTGTTGTAGTTAAATCCAGAAGTATTGGCACCTATGTCACCTTTGTCTGGTCTGAAAGGCTGGGGTTTGGCAGGCATGTTTATGGCTGATGATCCCTGATGAGCCCTAAAAGCACTGCCGCCAACATCACTGTCCGGTGCATGGCTTGATAAAGCAGACGATAAGCTGTTTGTTGTGATCATGCCATACCCACTGTTGTTACTGATTAATGAGTTATCTGAAACAATGTTTGGGTAGCTAAAACTACTGCTGGATCCAGGCACATTTTTAGTGCCAGCTCCATATCCTTGTGACACACTGTTGCCAATGTTACTCTGAGAATCATTAGGTCGGTTATTGGATATATCCATGTAACTTTTGTTGCTTTCAGGTGTGTCTGTAGCATGTCTTGGACTAGGTGCCGGGGATGGAATGCTTCTGTCTAAGTTCATTAGCCCAGAGTCCTGGAGAGTGGGTGTTGTTGATGTTAATGATGAGGAAGATGGCATAGAGAGCTGCTGATGTTGGTTTTGAGATGAAAAATCATGACTGCTGGACAGTTCCATTGCAAAAGAAGGGCTTGTATTTTGTGGAGAGTAGAAGGACATGCCAGTCTGAGACTGGAGAAACCCTTCGTTGCTCTGGGGCTGAGACCCAAATGATGATGCAGTGGCAGGAGCTCCATAATTCATACTGGAACTATATCCAAAAGGTGGTTGATTGCCTGCACTCTGAAAAATAGTGTTTCCGCTAGCTGTACTTCCAAATGGAGGTGGGATTTGTTGGTTGTTTGGTCCAAATGTAGAGCCAAACTGTGATGAATTGGGATTTGGTGAAGAAACATACATCATATTCCTGTCACCCTGTGACTGGTTCTGCATTTGACTAGGAGGTGGGGGCAAGCTTTGACTGAACGGTCCTGGAGGAGGTGGCATGAAACCCTGGTGTGCACCCACCATGTAAGGTGACATATGGTTGTCTATGGGCCCCATCGTTGATGGGTGATTCATTCCATAAGGATCTACAGGGCCAGACATGTAGGGGTTATTCATGCTGTTGTATCCCTGACTGGTGAATGAGTTGAACTGATTGTGGTTGTGAAATCCATCATTCTGGTTCTGTGACCGAGTGTCTCCATCCATTATGTTTTTACTGTTGCTAGCAACATTCCCATTACCGCTGTTTTCCTGCCCAGCAATCACAGAGTCCCTATTCTGATTGGGCATCAACATTCCCCCTCCATCAAATCTGTTATTGCCTATACTATTTGCTGTGGTGTCGGTACCCATAGCAGATGAAGGAGCAACAGGTGCCTGAACCTGAATGTCCTGTGGAGGTCCCGGCCCAAAGTTGCTTTGCCACATGCTGTTTAGATCTGGGAAAGGTGGTGATGGTTGAAGAAGCTTCTGTTTTTGTTTGTTCTGGTTTAAGCTTTCACCCAACTGAGTGCCTAAGGAAGTCTGCGTTGTGCCTGAGATTTGCGTTTGTGACTGGGATGCAGCTTGGTTATCTATGAATTAAAGGAAAGCAATTAATATTCAGGGACTCAATCAAACAAGAGCTTAGTATCAACAGGTAAGAAAACAAGTGGAGATGGGTTGGACTAGGGAAAGAGATATTTAGCTTAACTTATCAAGCCCTGACCTGGAATCTGCACTAAAAAGTGAGTGGAGAAGACCACAGACCACATGTAGAATATACATTTTTGACAGAAATTATGTGTACGTTTTTTTCTTCAAGTGAAAGGATTCAAGTGCTCCCTGGTCTATGCACCAATGACAGTGTAAAGCACTTGTCCAGAGACAGAAACCCAACGGGCTGATCACCCGTTTGCCAGTCACTTTGATTACGGAAACAACAGCAAACGGATTGATTTGTCGTTGCCCTAAAGACGCCATTAGGCGTGATGGGAACAACGGCAAAGAAAATCTATTCGCTGTTGCCCTTAAGACGCCACTAGGCGTAATGGCCACTGACTGCTTTGCCGGTCGTTGGCTAAGGACGGAAGAAGAAGAGAAGAAGAAGAGACAGAAAGCTTTCAGAAATGGATTTTTATAGAAATGCATTAAATAAGGAAAATGCATTAAATAAGGAAGATGCAATACAGCATGTCTAGAGACAAAATACCAATTACAGGAAAAATGGTTCATTGGTCATTTTAACTAACCTTTTCAAAAGCTACTAAGATGTATAACAGAAAAGATACATAAAATAATAAAGAAACAAAACTTTGATTCATAATATAATAAAGAAATAATTTACGATATCTGAACTGAGAATACTGCCTTCATGAAGTCAAGACTATTAACTGCCTGGGCACAATTTTAAACAATTGAAACATAAATGAAAAAAATAAACATGAAAATGTAGGTCAGAATTCTGATCAGCTGTGAAGATGATTTTTGTGATATAAATCATACTGACACTGATTAGTATCACTCACTTGAAAATAATAAAAAAATGTATCTATGAAGTATCTATATGACTCAATACTGGGAGACCACAAATCTTCTGGAAAAAAAAGAAAATACAGAGAGGAACCTAGTGGCTGCTTCCAAATATGAAGAATGAACATATGAAGAAAAACAAGCAGAAAAAGAGCTACAATCATCAGAAACTGACACCACAAAGGGCTCTGGCAATTAGGTCATACATTTTTAAAAGTTGCAAAATGAGACAAACAACATGGAACACAGAGATGGTGCAGGACACACAAAAAATATCTATGAAAAAGATGGACTGAGAGTACAACTGCTGATAGGAAAGGACTGGACAGAAAGAATCTGGGAAGAATATAGAGTAACTAGCAGCAGCAAAAACATCATCAAAGTATAAAAGATAAAGGTAATCCCACAACAGATGCTGCAGCAGGAAGTTGAGTGTTAGTCTTCACTACACTAGGTCCAGCTTAATGAGGTGGAGTGACCTGTTCCCTTCCTAGCTGCCTTTGCCTTCCCCCACTCAAAAGCAGAGTCAGCTACCCATTTGCAGCTGGTTAGACCAGAATGTGATACTGCCAGGTTTTGAACCCAGTAACATTGCTGTGAGAGGTAGGCACTCTAATCACTCTGCCAATCGGACGCTCATCAAAGCATAGAAGAAAATCAGTCTATGGTAAGATGTCACAGAATAATAAACTCTGAAACATTACTTTACCTTCACATTAATTTCTATATATTTCTCTATTAAACAAGAAGTAAATCAGGGGTAAAGGATCCCGTTACACGCCCATTGAGGCATATTGGGAATATGGTGTTAGGCCCATATTTTCTTGACCATCGGGCTACTAGGAGTAATGTGGTCAGTATCACGCCGCCCACTTTAACCTTGCCAGAGTTGCTCTGCTACCGAATTCACGAGACTGGGTCAACCCCTGAGCCATTTGTGGTATATAAAAATCCCACCTCAACTGGGGATCGAACCATGGACCACCGAGCTAGGAAGCCAGGGCAGATAATGTACAACTAACAAGAAAGGACAAGTAACTAACTGTGGAATACCTAAAACTATGAATATCACTGGAATGTGACACTGCCAGGTTTTGAACCCAGCAACATTGCTGCAAGAGGCAAGCACTCTAACCCCTCTGCCAATTGGACACTCATCAAAGCATAGAAGAAGAAAATCAGTCTATGTTAAGATGACACAGTATAATACTCTGAAACATAACTTTATATTTAAATTATTTTTATGTTTCTTTATTAAACAAGAAGTAACAAAGGCGTTGTGTACATCTAACGAAAAGTCACTCTACACTAAATGGCCACAGAAACAGAATGTCTTCTCAAAATATAGCAAAATGTAGACACTGCCCAAACCCATGTGAGAGAGTAGAACACCATATATTACTGTGTTCTGCACTACAGGGAATGAGACAACTCCTCCTACCACACAACCCATCCATAGACTTACTTACTTAGTCGTTCCCCTTCTACCGTGAGGTGTAGAGGTTTGGAAGAGAGAGCGCCAGACTATCCTATCGGCTGTCTTCCTCCTGGCATGGTTCCATTCTAGTCCTCGGTCCTTCAAAGATTGTCTAATGTTGTCCTCCCAGTGGACTCTGGGTCGTCCTGGGGGTCTGGATCCCTGGCTCTTTGTTTCCCATGCTTGTCGTGGTAGCCGATTTTCTCCCATTCTGCAGACATGGCCAAACCATCTTAGTTGGGACTGTTCTACTTGGGTCTGCAGGGGGTGGGATTTTAGGCCTTGACGTATCGTCTGGTTGCGGACCATGTCTCTTCTTGTTACTTTCACCACCTTCCTCAGATACCTCATTTCTGAGGTTTGGATCTGGCTTTTATGGGTTGTAGTCATTGCCCATGACTCGCATCCATATGTCAAGACTGGGACATAGGTGGAGCGTTATACAGCCATCTTCATTTTCTTACCAACCTCTCTCTTGCTGAGGAATCCTCAATTTATGGCCTGAAAAAGTCTCCCAGCTGCTGCTTTTCGAGTGGCCAACTCTTCTTTGACGCCTCCCTTTCAGTCTATAATAGCTCCGAGATATTTAAAGTGGTCGACCTGCTCCAGGACCTGTTCTCCCAGCTTAATCTGATGTCTTCTTTCTTCTCGTGATATCACCATGGATTTTGCTTTAGAGCTACTTATGACCATCCCTCTCTTCTCCAGCTCTTCCTTCCAGACTTGCAGGTTGGATTGGAGATGTGCCTCTGATTTAGCAATCAGGGCAACATCATCAGCAAATGCCAGCTCTGAAATACATACCTGTCTCATCTTCCAGTACCCCACTGAATACTTTCTTGTTCTCTCCTTACATGGCTTGATAACAATGTCCATGAGGAGTATGAAAAGATAAGGTGACAGGATAGCATTTTGTCTTACACCAGTGGTGGTCCTGAACTCTTCTGACTTATGGTTTGCTGTCCTCATATAATTTCTGCAAGACTTGTAGAAGCTCTGTATAGCATGAATCAGAGGTGCTGGAATGTTCTTCCTTGCCAAACAGTCCCAAAGTTTGCTCCAGGGGACCCTGTCAAATGCCTTTTCCAGATCTATGAAACAAAGATGGATCTCACTCTTATACTCAAGGGCCTTTTCACTCAGCTGTCTGAGTGTGAAGATTAGGTCTTGAGTACTTCGGTTTGCTCGGAATCCGCACTGGACCTCATCCAATTGTGGCTCAGCTAGGCGTCGGAGTCTCTGCTCTAGGATTCTAGAGTAGATTTTACCAGGGACACTGAGAAGGGATATGCCTCTATGGTTTACACATTGTCGATTGTCACCCTTTTTGAAAATTGGTGTTATGATGGCAATCTTCCAGTCCTTTGGTATGGTCTTGTTGCACCATGCTGCCTGTAGGACTCTTAAGAGTAATAGGTCGCCTAATGCTCCCATGTACTTAACCATTTCTGGTGTTATACCATCATGCCCTGCTGCTTTGTCAATCTTGATTTTCTCCAGTGCTGCCTTCAGTTCTTCCATCTTTATGTCATCTTCATCACCATTTGTTTCCTCTTCTGTGCTAGTGGTTATCATTTCTGATGCTTGACCTTGCTCACCATCAAGGAGTTCTGAGGGCATTGTTTTTCCTTCCTCATGTTCTTTAGGGTCTTATAAAACAATTTCTAGTTTTCTTGCGCATCTTTTTCTAGCTTTTCTCCAAATTCTTCCCAGGACTTCTGTTTTGCTGCTAGCACCTTATTCTTTGCTTCTGTTCTGAGTATCACATATTCTCTATATTTCTCTATTTGTCCTGCTGTGTTTTTAGCTCCTAAGTATTGTTTCCATGCCATTTTCTTCTCTCTTATTTTCTCTTTGACTTCCTCTGTCCACCAAGGTGTCCTCTTTCTCTTGTTCCCAAGTCGGGCTTCACCACATGCTTCTGCAGCAGCTGTCTTTATGATGTCCTTGAATTTAAGCCAGAGGGTTTCCAAGTCATCAGGTTGTTCTTCTGTGTTTCTCACCGCTGTAGCAATAAGCCCCTGATATCTGGTCTTAATTTCTGGCTCTCTCAGCTTGTAGGTCTTAATGCTCATTTCTTCCATTCGTTTACTTGGTTTCTTGCGTGATGCTGGGCAGTTCCTAAGCTGAGCAACACTTTCAGTTGTTCTTTTGATTGTAAGCAGGTAGTGATCACTTCCAATCTCTGGCCCCCTCCAGACTCTAGCATCCCGGACATATTTGAATGAGTTCCTCCTAACAATGGCATAGTCGATCACTGACTTCTCATTCTTTGTTGATTCACATCTAGTGTATGCGTGTATGCGCTTATGGGGGAACGTTGTGTTTGTAATGATCAGATTCTGCTCACTGCAGAATCTAAGGAGTCGCTTTCCATTGTCATTGAGAGTATCTTCTCCATATCTTCCGATAACTCCACCCCATCTAGCATGGTCATTTCCAACTCTGGCATTGAAATCTCTGAGCATGATAATTTCATCTAGGCAGTCATCCACTGTCCTTTGAAGCAGCTCAAAGAATTCCTCCTTGACCTCTGCTCTCTCATCATCATTTGGCCCATACACTATGACCAGGTTGAATATGGTTTCTCCTTCTTTTAGTTTTACAATCATAATGCTTTCCGAGGCAAAGTTCCATCCCTTGATACTATTTTTCTGGTTTTTGGCCACAATGCAACCCACGCCCACTTTAGCTGTTTCAGATGTGGGTACACCACTGTATAGCAGCGTGTTGCTATCGAGATCCATGACTCCTTGTCCCTTTTTCTTTGTTTCCGTAATAGCCAGGATTTCTAGTTTTGCTTTCCTCATCTCTTCCACCAGCTCCTCTTCCTTCCCATTTATACTTCTTGTGTTCCAAGTTCCATAAGTCGTAGTCCGTTCCAGTTCGTCGCCTTCAGAATCAGTCAGGTTTTCTCTCTTATATTACTCATAATCACAGTTTAAAGCAAACAGGTGATTCGCCTGTTGTGTCTTTGCATGGTGGAGAGGCCGCCCTCCTCCTTTTTCAGCCGGGCTTGGGACCAGCCTAGGCGGAGTTCCATCCATAAACAATAGATTAAATTTATGGCAGCCCAAAACAGCTTACACAAACTGCGCAGTACCACATAATGGCATCAAGGTCACCAAGAGCTGATGTTCAGTGACAGTGGATCAAAGTCAAGTCAAGTCATCTAACAAGAAAGGACAAGTAACTAACTGTGGAATATCATCATCATCATCAGCTGCCATCTCCACAACGAAGGTTGGCTGTAAAGGATCTCCAACGTCTTCTGTCTCTTGTCTTAGTGGTGCACTCTGATAGACTCTTCCCTGTCCATCTCTTGATGTTATTTTCCCACTTATAGCGCTGTCTTCGCCTTGCACGTTTGCCTTCACCTCTCCCTTTTATTATGGTCTTCTGCAAGGTGTTATGCCTTTTTAATGTGGCCAAAGTACTTTTGCTGCCAAACTTTGGTCGCCCTCATTAGTTCTCTTTTCATACCTAGATTTTCTAGACCTCCTTATTTGTTTTCTTCTCTTTCCATGAGATACGCCCCATTCTTCTATATATCCACATTTCAAGAACCTCAATTCTTTCTTCCAAATGCTTATACATCGTCCATGTTTCTGCCCCATACAGAAATGCAGAATATATATAACGCAGAATATATATAACACTTTATGATTCCACTTATGATGTGGAATATATAAAACCTTGAATATCACTGTAGCTTCATTAATGGCACTGCAAAATAAGCACTTACTTACTTAGTCGTTCCCCTTCTACCGTGAGGTGTAGAGATTCAAAGTAAGCACAGGAGATATTACTTTTAGAAGACTTACTTGTTGTAGCGCCTGAAGTGGCACTTCCAATGGTGCTAGTGGTGATGGTGCTCGTGGATGTCACTATATTCATACCTGCCAACAAGCTAACTCCCTTCTTCTTGGTCGCAACTGTCTTTACGTCAGTCTCATCTTTAACACCACTGGCTGCATTACCACCTTTAGCTCTGGACTTTCTAGGCTTTGGGTTCTTTGGAGTTCTCTTTGTTCCCATGGAGATCACTGGTTTGGTTGGCATAATGACTACTGTGCCACCGCCAGGAGATGTTGTTGCCACTGTAGATGACTGAATAATTGACAACGGCCGCGGTGTGCGGACAGCGAGCGATGGTAATACAATGACTGGCATTTTTGGCTTGGTCTCCGACTGAGTAGCCCCATCACTCATTTTCTTCTCATCGCCTTTGATCTCATCATCGTTACTGGCAATGAGTTCAGCAAGGGAGGTGCCCTTCTCCCCCAAAGAAGATGAGACATCGGTAAATGTTTTGGTAGAGGTAGAGGAAGTTGTGGTTGTTGAGTCTGTGGTTTTGACTGTTCCTATTAGAAGAACAATTTTGCTTATCTGTTACAAGTTACCCACTACAACAATGCTATTACTAACATATATATTATTGTCCCTTACATTATCTAGGAAAATCCTGATGTCTATTATATGTGTAGCATAAAATGTCTGACCTCAATTCATTCACTTTTTCCTTCAATCTTTCCTGCTGAAGACTGAAGGAACAAGAGATAGATGAAGGCAAAGAGAGCAGATACTGGACAGTTTAGCATCATGGCATGAAAAGAAGTCAACAGCAGAAGTCATAAATAGTACTGGAGACAGTAGTTGTGGAGAGACATGTTTGCCTATGCCAGGCATGGTACTTGAAGAATTGATATGGTTATTCAGAGTCGACCTCACTGCACTCCGGGCAAACCCATAGGTGCTCAGTCTCCCTCAGCAAATGTTGAAGAGTATGAATGCTAATTGTACCTGTAGCACGCTGGTTGTACATATGACGGATGCATCCTCTCTCATGTCCATTTCTGCTAGTCCCACATTTGATGCCAAACTCCAACAGTCTCAGTCTTGTTGATTCATCCATTGCAGTGTCATTATCCAGCATGCGATCATTAATTGCTCTTAGTATCTCTCCCATATCCATGTCCAGTGTCCCCACTATGGATGCTCTCAAGGTCAGTCTGTCAGCTCTCTCATTGCCCCGTGCCCCATACCCCTGCATGACCAGCACAGTAGATTCACACCAGTTCTTGAAGACTTGCGGATTCTATTGATGTTTTCCATTCCTGCCGCAGCCACCCGTTCTGAACTTTCCAAAGCATGGCTTGAGAGTCTGACAATACAACTGCCCTGGTTGATGGAGTTTCAGACAGCCACCTCAGTGCTGCAGGAACTGCATCTACCTCCATTCTCATGCTAGAGGTTGTTGTCATGTAGGCTCCACTCTGTTCAGCGACGACCCTGCCCTTTATTCTCACAGAGAAGCCCCATCCTGATTTCTCACCACGAACTACAGACCCATCAGTGTACACAATGGTGTCATCATCCCCAGCATGATCACTTATCAGCTGATTAAAGCTGATTAATCTCCAGCTCTGCTTTTCCATTGCCCCAAGATCTACACTCTCTGCCAAGGCTAATGATGACTTGCTGGTAGTTTATCCAGTTCTTCCCTGATTTACTCCACTCTTCCCCTTTGGATACATTTTCAACCCTGGTCACTTGACCAATCATAGCCTCTGCCTGTGCCATCCATGACATCCCACTCTTGATTGCTCCTTTGATGTCAGCTATGTTCTCATGTAGGGGGTGTTTTTTGTCGGTGGTTACCTGCATATAGGCTTTTGCCAGGCTCATTGCATATCTGGATGTAATCGACAGCAATCCGAGCATGTATCTCATTGTCACAATGGGGGTATCACGCGTTTAGCCCAAAACTAGTCGCATCCCTTCATTTTGAATGTGTTCCAGTCGTTCACATTGTGACACTGACAGCGTGAGTATTCCTAGCCCGTACTCGATTACTGAAATCACGAGCTGATGATACAGGAGATATAATAGTCTCTGTTCCAAACGTGCAGCAGCCATTGATTTAAGGCTGCCAGTCCTCACTTGCACTTCTGTATGATCAGTTCGACATAATACTTGAACGATAGCCCACGATCAAATGTTACTCCAAGATACTTCAGCCTGTCTTGCCTTTCAATGTTCTGCCCATTGAAAGTGATATCTGGAAGGTCTGCTTTCACTATAGAGTTGTTCAAAGAGCACCACATCACACAAGCCTAGTTGGGATTGACCTTTGATCCACTTTCCTCACATCATTTAGAAACCGCCTGTAATGTCTCTTGTATGCCCTGGACCATTTCCTGTCTGTCTGAGCCAGTTCTGTACATGAGTATGTCATCTGCAAAAGTTAATGTTTGTCCCAGTCCTGTTGGTTGAAAGGTTGCTACTTTTGCTGTATAGATGTTAAACAGCACTGGTGATAGTGGAGAACCCTGGGGTAGTCCCGGGCAAATGCGCATTGGTTCTGATGTCCAAGTTCCCAAGTGAAATGCAACTGATCTCTCCATTAAGGCAGCTGCTATCCACCTTGTTATCCAAGGGTTTACACCACATGTCATTATACAGTCAATGAGGGTTGCAAAGTCCATACTGTTACAAGCATCCTCTAGATCAATTGCGACAGCCACCATTTCTCTTTTACCCTGGAATCCCTCGAACACATCGTACGTAAAAGTTCCGGCGTTACCCCATGTTGTTTTCACTTTTGTCACCTTTATCTGTTTGCTCCACATTTCGATTGAATAATGCTCTTCTCTTCTCTTAGTCCGTCTTCAAGCTTAGTCCTGTAGAGCTTTTGACATTAGGGATGGGTTGGCTTGCACTTTTCCTATTCATTCTTCGATGTAAGGACCAGAATTTCTGTAGGGTTTTTTCCGTGCCTACCTGTGTCACAAAGTCCTCCCACACTTTATCCTTGGCCTCCCTTGCCAAGCTCTAGAATCTATTAATGGCTCTTTGCTTTTTCTCCATCATCTCTTCAACATCTCCCTCATTCATAATTTTTCTGTTTCGTGCTTTACGCCATTCCTTTGTTGCTCTTTCCTTTTCTATCCATGCTTCCTCCACTGTCTTATTCCACCAGGGAGGTTGGGTGAAAGTTGTTCTCGTTGTCTTTTGTTTGACGCAGTGTGTGTAAAGGGTTGTTACAGTCGAGTGAGCCTGTAGGATACTTGAAGGTCTGTTTAGGTTTCCTATATCTAGTAGTCCTACCCTTTGCAATGAGTATGATGCAAGGTAGGTGATCACTTTCCTGTGCACCTAATACATCCCAACATGCCATGGTGGTGGCAGCACTAGAGATGAATGTCAGATCTATGACACCATTTGTATCCCCAGGTTTAGTTGCCAGTTTAGTTGCCAGTCTAGTCTAGCGTCCATCATTCAAGATGGTAAGGTTCATGTTAAGTAATGGCTGGCTCAAAGCTATACCCTGCCTATTTTCCGTGATATTCCCCCACTCCTTGGATCTAGCATTGAAATCGCCAGCAATTAAACACCTTATGTTAAAATCTTCAGACAATTCCGCCAGAAAACTCCAATTACTCTCTGCTGTAAGATGATCAACATGAGCATTTAAATTGTAGATTCGCCACTCCTGACCGCCTATATTCACAGCAATCCCCTGCAATTCTGCATCCTTTCTAGTTTGGGAACTTGTATCCAGCCATGTAGGAGGGAGCTCATGCTTTACATATATAGCTTGCCCTCGTCTACCAGGCCCAAATGGATTGGAGTAACATCTGAAACCTGGGCAATTGATAACACTATTGGCTTTTAAATTTGTCTCCTGGATCATGAGGATATCGAAATTGTAGATGATTGTTTGTATATTGGCTGCACGTTGATTGGCACTTCAACAATTCCAGTATCCTATATGCACATATTTCATCGAGCAGCGATCTGATTTCTTTCTGAACCTTCTTTTTTTCTCTCTCCTCTTCTCTCCCCTACCTCTCCTTCTGCATTTGTATTCATTTCATTTGCTGCAGGTATTGACGACAGAGCACGATATCTGTAGCTCCTGTGATGATTCTGGATAGTTAAACTTCTCATAGAGTATTTGCAATAGATGGTGGAAATTTTCGGTCACCCTGGTAGAGCCACCATACCAGGGAAGAGGCAAGGGTTGTCCTTATGGAGTACATCTGCCTGGTGCCGCCCTGCTCGCCTTCCAGACAGCCAATGTTCGCGACTGCTTACCCAGCAGCCATTCAGTCTCTCGGCACACTGGTCCACCTTAGACTTGGGGTCATTCACTAATGACTCAGTTATCATTTGACCCATGATTTGGGAGTGAATTGATGGGTGTCAAAGCATATACCACTCATCAGTGAGTTCTGCACACCACATCTTTAGGGATCCACTGACTCCAAGATCCTCTCTGCCAGTTTAGTTCAGACCCCGTGAGGGGCCGTTATCCATGGCGCACAACGAGGATGTATGGCAGAAGTCTTGCATGAAATTCTGTTGAAACCAGTACGGGTAGACTTATGAAACTGCACTCTTTTCACTTTTTGGCTATCTGGCACCCCTAGTGATAACCGTGAGGTTACCCCCACCTCTGTCACCGTGGACTTAACTTCCTCTCATGCCTGTGAGTTGAACCCACTGCACATACTTGAAGAAGTATAATCCATTCTCTACAATACTACTAATATATTCATTACAATATTCCTTAATGTAAAGATAGAAAGGTCGGCGTCTGTGGCCTAATGGATATGAACGCAGTTTCATAATCCAGATATACCAGGTTCGAAACCTGCTGCAGGCGGTTTGGTAGCAGATCGCTTTGTGTGGATTTTTAACAATGGTATAAGCGCCGTACCGTTCAGAAAGCAATGGCAAACTACTGAATGAAAAAATTGCCTAGAAAAATCACAAACAGCCAATAAAAGCTGGGGTTGATTGCCACGTCCTGTAAAGGATAAGCAACTAACTTTTTTTAAAGATAGAAAGACTATGCGGTCTAAATTGTATCTAGTATAATAATACAGTGAAGCAGCCAGTACAATGCTGCAATTAAGTACCTAATACAACATTAAACTGAAGAATCTTGTACAATGTTAATCAGAATCAACGTCATTGCACTCTGGGCAAACCCATAGGTGCTCAGTATCCTTCAGCAAATGTCGAAGGGTATGAATGCTAATTGTTCCTGTTGCACACTGGTTGTATACACTCTGGATTCGTCCTCTCATACATTCATCCCTGATGGTCTTATGTTTGATGTCTAATTCCAGCAGTCTTAGCCTTGATGATTCATTGATTGCAGTGTCATTCTCTAATAGACGATCATGAATTGCCCTCAGTATTTCTCTCTTATCCATGTCCAATGCACTTTCTATGGTACAATACTGCAATTATCTAATACAACATTAAACTGAAGAATCTAGTACAATACTGTAATTAAGTACCTAGTACAACATTAAACTGAAGAATCTAGTACAATACTGTAATTAAGTACCTAGTACAACATTAAACTGAAGAATTTAGGACAACACTGCAATTAAGTACCTAATACAACATTAAACTGAAGAATTTAGGACAACACTGCAATTAAGTACCTAGTACAACATTAAACTGAAGAATCTAGAACAATACTGCAATTAAGTACCCAGTACGAAATTAAACTGAAGAATTTAGGACAACACTGCAATTAAGTACCTCGTACAACATTAAACTGAAGAATCTAGGACAATACTGCAATTAAGTACCCAGTACAACATTAAACGGAAGAATCTAGGACAACACTGCAATTAAGTACCTAGTACAACATTAAACTAAAGAATCTAGAATAATACTGCAATTAAGTATCTAGTACAACATTAAACTGAAGAATCTAGAATAATACTGCAATTAAGTACCTAGTACAACATTAAACTGAAGAATCTAGAATAATACTGCAATAAAGTACCTAGTACAACATTAAACTGAAGAATCAAGAACAATACTGCAATTAAGTACCTAGTACAACATTAAACCGAAGAATCTAGGACAATACTGCACCAAAGTACCTAGTACAATACCGCAAATAAATACCTGACCAATACTGCGGTTAAGTATCTAGTAAAATATTGCAATTAAGTATATTGTGCAACACTCCATTCAATAATCTAGTATATTACTGCAACTAATTATCTAGTACATTACCGCACTCAGGAATCTAGTACTGCACATAACACAGAAATAAGGAAACATCCATGAAGAACATGGACAAATAATATAAATGCTGCTAGGAGAGAAAAAATACAGTGTAACAACCAGCAGCAAAAACTGCAAGTTTCAAAGCATATAAGAAAAAGAAAATCAGTGTACGGTAAACTGTCACATAATAATAAACTCATAAATGTTATCTTTACTTTCACATTAATTTTGTATGTTTACTATTTTGCTAGTGACCTGGTTCTTCTGTTCTATAACTGTAACCAGATGACAAACAAAATGAGAAAACCGTATGAAATGTTACAGCAATTGGGTCTTAAAATACTTAGAGGGAAAAATAAAGATTATGAGAATAAACTTGGCAATTATCCAGATATTGCACCTGAAGAAACATCCCTACATGATGCAGACTCAAATATATATATTGGCAGCAGCATAAAGCTGGAAGAACACACAGTAATACCAAAATAAAAATACGAAAGTCAAGAGGAGTTTTAACTGCTCTGGGAATGAATGGAGGCACATCAGGAGTCATCCTTTTATGACCACCAGCTAAGCACAATGCTACAGTATTACATATGTGGAAGTGAATCTCTGTCTATGAGGTTAATTACACCCTTGTTGACTCTTGAAATCATCCACACACTTCCAGGGATTCCCTTGTGGTGAAACATGTTGAGAACCCAGCATCGCACACTAAGCTTGGGGGAGTCAATTGAGCCTCAGACATAACTCTTTGCTTTTACCTGATTGGATGCCTTCTGGAAAATCTCACTTTGAGCCCATGATAGGCAAGGGGAGCTGAGAAAAGGCTCTGGACGTGACTATTCCTTGGGAGAGCCCAGAACCAGAGCACAGTATTTTAGCTCTGCATATTTGAAGAGCCCCCTTGGATGGCAGGGAACACATTATGTAGTGCGCTTCTTCCTCCTAGCTTGGGATCCGAAGTGATGATCTTTTAAATGCAAGCCAAACTGGAGAAAATAGAGCTCCTGACTTCAACTCAGCATGTTTAGGAAAGGCAGAAAAGCCACAGGAAAAGCCTATATCTACAATGTTGATAATATCAAGTTTTCAACTAGGTATTGGATGCAAAACAGTGAGAAGCTCTGCAGCCCTAGTAAAACAACAACAACAACTGTTCAGGGAAATATAATCAAAAGAAACCAAGTCCAACACAAACACAAAAATCTTCAACTCAAATGTCAAGGGAGTACTAAAGGATAGCCAAGATTTTACAGACTTTCAGAAATGGATTAAAATGGCATGACCACCAATGTGGAATTGATGAAAAGAATCAGATAAATGCCAGTGGAAGATGTGGTGAGGAAAATATATTGGGGCTGGATACTCACACAGAGTAAACCACTGACAGCATTACCAAGAAGACCTTATTCTAGAATACCCAGGGTAAGAAACACTGGCAGACCTAAAAATACAGGCAGAAGGGAATTGGAGACAAGACTTAAAAAGGAATAAAGAAGACATGGAATGACCTTTTTTTTTTTTTTTTTTTGGTCCTCTTCACACAACATGCCTAAGAAAAATTCACCGCATCTTTTGGCCGAATACCATCACCAACCAAGATCTGCTTACTCGTAGCAAGGAAGAGGACATGCACACCATCATAGCTGGCAGACGCTGGAGCTGGGTTGGTCATGTCCTCAGAAGAGACCCCGATGCCATCACAAGAACAGCTATGCTTTGGACCCCTGAAGGAAAGCGAAAGAGAGGCCGACCAAAAACAACTTGGCGGAGGACTGTGGAGGCTGAGATGCAAAGAATGAACCAGAGTTGGGGCACTGTACAAAGGATGGCCACCGACCGTGCAAAGTGGAATCAATTTGTTGTTGCCCTACAAGACGCCACTAGGTGTGATGGCCACTGACTGCTTTGACGGTCGGTGGTTAAGGATCGAAGAAGAAGGAATGACCTTGAACTGATGACACAGGACATGTACCTATGAAGTACCTAGTAATGAGAGAAAACTATAAAGAATGTTACAACACAATGACGTCTAATTATCAGAAGTTGTTCCCTCATAAGACAAGTATTTCAGCTGTTTTATTTCCATTTCACTCTTAATTGGGTGGAGGGAAGGGCATGCCCATTATTATAATGCTGTCTATGAAGTATCTAGTATTGTGTTTATGAAGTGTTTAGCATTTTATTGCTGCCTAGGAAATATCTAGTATTGTGTTTATAAAGTGTTTGGTATTATACTGCCATCTATGAAGTATCTAGTATTATACTGCCATCTATGAAGTATCTAGTATTATATCGACATCTATGACGTAACTAGTATTATATTGCCATCTATGAAGTACCTAGTATTATATTGCTGACTAAAAAGTTTCTAGTATTATTTTTTGCCTATGAAGTATCCAATATTAAACTACTGTCTATAAAGTATCTACTATTATTACATTACTATCTATGAAGTATCTAGTATTAACACATTAACTACTGAAATGAAAAACACACTGAGACCGAATTAAATTTTTTCCCCATTTTCATGCTGTAGGTGTTTGCACAAAGTAAGCTGTAGTTTTCGTAATTGTTTACAGATTTTTATGAATTACACGTCATTTTAAAGATAAATGAATGTACTATTACAATAAACGCCACTTGTAACTCTAATAGAGGTTGTTACTATTTAACGGCCCTCCGATGGTCGAGGACTTGAAATATTTTCACAATTATAACTGCTTGCACCCCATCTCTATGAAAATCACTATTTCAATCAATGTGCACACCGTTTTCACTTGTCCTCGTCACTAGATATATCAGTCAATTGTTGAAACAAGTTTCTAGCCTATTTAGCCGTTAGACGAGATGTACAAGCATTTTTTGTGGTCCTATCACTAGTTGCCATGGTAAAGTTTTACACGATTTGGTAACTAACCCAAAACGCTGAAAAATATGAACATAATATCAATTTTCCAGTGTTCTACAACAACCATGCTTTGGGAATTAGTTTTCTGGTGTCAACTTAAAATCTCGAACCAGATCAGAAAGTGTCTCAGTACATTTTTTATTCGTTTTATTACTAAACATAGATAGACGCTCTGAGCGGCTCGCGGTCCAAATGATAGGATTTTAAAAGCCGGTCCCACCGGCTCGCGGTAGTTAATGTGTTAAACTACTGTCTATGAAGTATCTAGTATTAAACTAATGTCTATGAAGTATCTAGTATTAAATTACTGTCTATGAAGTATCTAGTATTAAACTACTGTCTATGAAGTTTCTAGTATTAAATTACTGTCTATGAAGTATCTAGTATTAAACTACTGTCTATAACGTTTCTAGTTTTAAACTACTGCCTATGAAATATCTAGTACAAATACACTGCCTGACTACCATCTAGTAATGTGAAGGCTGCCAAACACAGATAAAATTACCAGTTACAGTGAATACAGATTTAACTCCTCTATTATAAACTTTCCATTACATTTTACCCCATACAATAGTAATAAATTACAAATGACTTTATCAAGCACAACACTGTGTGAGAGACCTACCTGCTTTCAACAAAGATGGTTTTAAGGTGCTCAGCATGTTGGTGCTTCCATATGGTAACGTTCGAATAATGCTACCACCTCTGGTCATTGTGAGAGGCATGCCCTTTTTGTTGCTTACAATTATGATTGGTGGCTTTTTCCCACCAGCTGCAGTTGTCATGGTAATATTTGGGGTTATGAAGACTGGAATGAAAGTTAAAATATTATTCATGAGACTATTTCTTTT